>BMAW01068728.1:0-13445 GCA_019974015.1 Nephila pilipes | reverse complement strand
CCCCCCCCCCCCGATCAATCGTGATCTTCTTTTCATTGCCGCGTTCCCTCGTTTTTTCAATGGACACGGACTAGTTTCGTTTTCTCATCTTCTCTTTTTGATTCAAGTCTCTGTTCGTCTATTTTTGGATGCTGCACCGCATATGCTGGTTTATTTCTTTTAGTTCTGGTTTCGTATAAGATTCTTACTCTAAATCAGCGCTTTTTTTTTGCTTGTTTTTAGATGCACAAACACATTTCTCTTATTCCTTTCTCATGCTTTCAATTTCTCTCATTCAGAGTATAAGTCTAAAACTCTTTCTCTCTCTCTCTCTTTGGCATGTTTATTCCACGATACATAAAATAGAAAGAAAGAAAGAAAAGTATTATCGTCTTCTCTAAACAGGAAGCCTTAGTATCATCTTAAAAAAATTATCCTAACAGAAACGTATCAAAAAAAGTGTGGAAAACAACTAATACAAAATTCCAAGACCCCACATGGGTCTAAAAAAAAGCTAAAAAGGGTTAGCAAATTTACTAGATTATAGGCATAAGGCAAATTTTAAAGGATGAATAAGAAATTAAACTATTTTGTAGTATTGATTTAACTTTAAAAATGAAAAGAAAAAAAAAAAAAAAAGGGCAAATATATATATTTTTTTAGTCAAAAGAATATTTAGAATGGCCTGATATAAAAATATTACCACTTTTATTTTTCTAACAATGCAGACTATTTTTGTTTTAAATTCGAAAAACAAGCGCGTTTAACAAGCGCGTTTATTCATAGGGAAGAGTGGAAAGCAAACTGCCGGTCAACAAGCACAGAGACTAGCATGATTGCGTCTCCTGAAAAAAATTTGTCTGGAAACTTGTACTGCTGTGGAGATTGTAAAATGTATTAAATGTATTAATGTATTAAATGTCTCGAGTTTAATTGTAACTCAACCCATCCGGAAAAATTCGAAAGAAGAAAAAAAAAAAAAAAAAAAAGGCAGATAAGAACACAGACTGAATCTGATTCTATGGATAATTTGTAAAATACCCCGTGGAATGAACTGTCTAAAGTAGAAGTACGAAACTTGCAACTTCATTTTTCTGAATAATTCGAATCATACGTTTTGAGATCCAGTTAACTACATCTTTAAGAAAGATTCCGGAATATTGTCCTAATACCAAATAATGGCGATCCAAATCATACGCTGAATGATATTGTTTGCAGTGTTCGCATAATATGTGGAGAGAGAAATAACCCCATAGATTTTCTCGTTCAACGTTCTCGCCATATCATTTGCTAATGGTAATCAGTGTTCAGAATAAATTGAGGTTCGTCACTGAACATCGCATTGACTGCTATCCTGACTGTAGTACTGATGTTCCAAACTCCAATTTAAACAAGCGCGTTTATTCATAGGGAAGAGTGGAAAGCAAACTGCCGGTCAACAAGCACAGAGACTAGCATGATTGCGTCTCCTGAAAAAAATTTGTCTGGAAACTTGTACTGCTGTGGAGATTGTAAATGATGAACTCAGTTCTCTGGCACAACTGTCCCACTGACGCGACTCTTGGTCGACTTAGTTCTAGTTTTCGGTTAACATTTCCCTCAATTCGAAACCGCGTTACGAAATGCTCAGGTGTTTTGCGCAAGAAGACGTTGATTAAAATATTTTGCAGAAAGGCAGAGTTTAACCTTTTACAGATTATTCTCCACAAGTTATTTCGAACAAATTCATCAATATTTATTTACAATGTTCCGCATTTTACGAATCATGCATAACCTTTAGACGCACACAAACGTAACAGGTCAATTGAAAAGTCCCCGGCCAACCATAGTAAAACACATTTTCTTAGCAAAATTAGTTTTTTTTATTCAACATAATTCCCTTCAAGGAAGATACACTGATTATAGCGACCCTCCAACTTTTCGATACCATTTTTGTAGAACGATTTGTCCTTTGCTTCAAAATAGGCCTCAGTTTCGGCGATCACCTCTTCATTCGACGAAAATTTCTTCCCAGCGAGCATTCTTTTGAGATCTGAGAACAGGAAATAGTCGCTGGGGGCCAGATCTGGAGAATACGGTGGATGAGGAAGCGATTCGAAGCCCATTTCATGGATTTTTGCCATCGTTATCACTGACTTGTGACACGGTGCATTGTCTTGGTGAAGCAGCACTTTCTTTTTCTTCAAATGCGGCCGTTTTTCGGCGATATCGTCCTTCAAACGGTCCAATAACGCTATGTAATAGTCGCTGTTGATGGTCCTTCCTTTTTCAAGATAGTCAATGAAAATTATTCCATGCGCATCCCAAAATACAGACACTGCAACCTTGCCAGCCGACTGTTGCGTTTTCCCACGCTTTGGAGCGGGTTCATCGTGTGCAGTCCACTCGGATGACTGTCGATTGGACTTCGGAGTGAAATGAGGGAGCCATGTTTCATCCATTGTCACATATCGACGCAAAAACTCGGGTTTATTACGCTTGATCATCTTCAAACACTACTCCGAATCATCAACTCGTCGTTGTTTTTGGTCAAAAGTGAGCTCGCGCGGCACCCGCTTTGCACAGAGCTTTCTCATTCCCAAATATTCGTGAATGATATGATGTACACGTTCAGTTGATATCTTTAGAGTGTCTGCTATTTCATTCAATTTCAATTTACGGTCATTCAAAATCATTTTGTGGATTTTTTTAATGTTTCGTCTATCCATCAAGTGACCTCTGTTCCTGATTGGGTGGCGAAAGCAGAGAGCAAGATCAAATTTCGGAGTTAGAATATCTACCTCCGTCAATAGACGTTTGTAGCTTCAATAGACGTTCGTACAGATATTTGTGAACCTTGTTTGATTAGTTCGCGATTAGTAGTATGCTGCGGTAATTTTGTTTTGTGAAGTTTTTTTCTAGTAAATAACTTAATAATTTTCACACCGTAATTTTTTTCGGATTGATGGTTAAAAACAGGTCGTTTCATCGAGTCTAACAAAATGCTGGACAAGCTGCAATTTGTTCATTATTCAACTTCAGTGCCTGATTTCGAAACATCGTAGGGGGGGGATGATACTGATGTAGTAAGCTACCATCGCACCTGATTAAAAACAAAGATGTAATTAGTAAACACGATGAGAAGAAAAGCGAAAATAAGACAGCGGCTATTTGCAATTTTGTTTTTATTTTTCTGGGGAACAATGAGAACCTAAACCTCTTTGTGTAGTCTGCAATCAACTCCTTGCCAACAACAGTTTAAAGCCATCACTTCATTGTAGATATCTTGAAACAAAACATCTAACACACACCTGGATAAACATGTCCATTTTTTTAAAAGAAAATTAGCTGTTAATAGAAAATTTAGTGTCGCTTCTTTCCTGTCAGCTTCAAACGAAGATAGTAAAATGGTCTTTGAGGCATCATTTCGAGTAAGTTATAGAATTACAAAATCTGGACAGGCACAAACAATGGCAGAAATATAACTGGACCATGTGCAAAAGATATTGCAAAGTGTATGCTTGGAGAAAAGGCAGCAAAGATATTTAATTTTATTCTTTTATTAAGCAATACAGTGACGTATAGAATTAATGATTTGGCAAATTAGAGAGAGTACTTTTGAAGAGAATAAAACTAAATTACTTTAAGATTTAGCTTGACGAGTCGACCTTTGTAGTAAATACTGCGATATTGCTTGTATACATTAGATACATTTTAACTAACTCTATTCAAGAAGATGTACTACTTGCAAAACCTTTGAAAACTTGTACAACAGGTGAAATAATTTTTGATATAATTGACGACTATTTTGAAAAAAAAAAGGGAATAAACTGATCTTATTGTGTGTACTCAGATGATGCAAAATCAATGACAGAAATACATTTTGATCTTGTAGAGTGGATAAAGAAGATCAGAAAAAAATTGAATGGACTCATTATTGTATTCATAGACAAACATTAGCATGTAAGCGTATTCTAGCAGAGTTATCTACAACTTGAAATGATGCTGAGAAAATTGCAAATTTCATAAGATCGCGTGGTACCGTCTATTCTATGCACTTTGTGAGTCTTCCCGCTTCTTTTCTGCTTCACTCATAAGTTAAATGGCTTCATCGTGTTTTTTTTTTAATTGAAGTCTGATGCTCAAGCAGCTTTTATTCATCAATTATTTCATTTGTCTTCTTGTATAGTCGACATTCTTTGGTTGAAAAAGCTTGCTTATTTATCTGACATCTTTTGTAAATTAAATGAATTAAATCTTTTATTACAAGGCGTAGGTGTCACTTTTTTCAGTGTGCATGATAAAAATGACATGATACTAAGAAATTAACTTATGCATTTAATGTCTGCTGATGAATGAGTACGAATGTTTTGGTTCTTTCTGCAGTTTTTCATCAGAAAATTCAATCAAACTTCATGAAAACATTAAAATTAATATCTCTGAAAATCTGAGGCACTCTTCAGTTAACTTCCGATCACTATTTTCCTAAGATATATATATATATATATATGTATGTATCAAACGATTAGATTCGTAATTCTTTCTAAGGAGATGCAAGGTTAAAGACTTCTCTATTGGGAAAAAACCTCATTAAGTTACCTTATGGCGCACACTTCTATAAAAAAACAATTTTCTTAAAGATCAGATCAGTTTTTTAATTGACTTCTGGCTCAGTGTACAAATGAATATTCATTGTACATTGAAATGACTGCTCCATCAAAAAATGCCATTAAAGTTTTGTTACCCTTTTGTACAACACATCTATGTGAGAAAGTATTTTCAACGTATACTTATCTTAAAGATAAATACAGAGACAGAATAAATGCAGAACTTGATCTAAGACTAGAAACTGTCAGACAGTAAGTCGAACTTTGAATTTCCTTGTTCTATCAGAGAGCCAGAAAAATCCCATGAAGTGGGTTTTTTTCTTTCAAATTTAACGTTTACTTAAGTAAGAACTTATTGATTTGTTGAATGAATTTTATTTTCTTTTATCTCGCATTTTAGTTTTTATTAATGTTTATAATCAGATGTCTTATGATTATGTTTCCCCCCTGTTTCTTGTTGTGAACTATGTGCAACATGAAAAAGAATGTCTACCTAATTTTATTGTTTTCTTACATATTACTAACAACTACACAAGGGGTTCGCGAATATTTTTCGGATTATAGAAGAAATTTGCAAGGAGAAAAAGCTTTGAAACCACTGCACTAGAACTATTGCGACGAATCTCGTAGTTTTAAGCTACTGCCAAGCAAAGAGGTCTACTCCTAAGATGAAATATTTCTCCTAACTTCCACATCACATGAAGACTTTCAAACACAGTTCCATTTAATGTACTGCTTCCTTAGAATAGTAGAATCAGAATTCGAGCTTGTGGTTTGACTTGAACATCACAAATGATCCTCGACTACCTCAGTCTTTAGTCCTCCAATGACGGCGGACAGAACCTTGATCACTAGTACCATTTTAACGATCAATACTTTAAACTAGACGAAAAAATTAGATAATGGTTCTGGCATACAAACTAAGTCTCACTACTGACTTGAGTTGAAAACCTCTATCTGAGTGCCTAATTTAAAACCTAAATTCAAGTATTTATTGTAGTATATAAAACATTATACCATATAAGATTAATTTTTAAAAGCTTAAAATTTAGTGATAATACATATAGCACAAATTTGTAATGGTTTTATATCAAAAGTCAGTTTTGAAAGGCATTGAAAAATTTTTGTTTTGAATGTGGTTAATGCTTATACTAATATATATTAAATATTACCTGATATTTAGAGCATTTATTTTCTAAATGTCATTGTATTCAAACATTACAGAGAACAACTGACATCATTCTTTTATGTTGACAGTTTATTATATTTTTATCTAGATCTCTTTCTCTCTCAACCTAATATCTAGCTGATTTATCTATGAATTAGAGAGAGATTAATAAAAGTACAACTCTCTCTCAACTAGATATCTAATAAATGAATTTGTTTTTAAATTTACATTCCTGGATAGATAGATATTTCATGATTCAAGGAAATATTTAAGCAAATCTCGTTCTGAAATTAAAACATTTATTCATACAAAGAAATCGAGCAAAGAACATAATTTCTCTACAAATCAGCATATTGTTACTTATTTCTACAATCTAGTAGTTAAATCAAAAGTGACTTTACTGACTTAATTTTTTTGACAAGAGACACGAATTAAATTATTTGACTAGTAATTTTTTCAATCAAAAATAAAGGTGTCTTTCTTGCCATCCCACAATTAAAAACGAAACGTTTTATAATAGTAAATACTCAGATTAAAATGAATGCCATGCAGTTTTGGATATCTAATGTAACCTCATTTGTAATTGAATAACACAGTTCGAGAATAACGAACTATAAAATAATTACATTGAGTAGGAATGAGCATACTTAGATTTAAAATTGTATTGGCGCTAAATTCTGAATGTATTATGCATCACACACACACACATCACTCATTAATATATTGACCCATAGTAATTTATGACCGGGATAATCGAATGGTCATGGCATCGAATTTACTGTCGGAGTTTTTCGTTCGAAGTCGAGAGTTTGAGTTTAGAATCCCCTAAAGATCCATTGTATCGAGGATCTGATACACTTTAAATCATCGGGGGATCTAAGTTACGACTTCAGTTGGATGTGGAAGTTATGAGAATGGGATACCACCTGGAAAAGAGGGTCTTAATTTTGAGGGGGGGGGAAAGGAATTTTTATAAATTCAATTTCACTCCCCTAAAACTATGAATCATAAATAAAATATTGGCATAAACTCTGTTGTATTATCAACTTAATTATTATTCCTTTCTTAAATTTTTATGAAATTTACTTAATGAAATATACACAAAATGCAAAGTCCTTCTCCACGATATTGGTTATCAGACTCTGAAAAACTTATTTTATATTGTATGAAAAATTCAATCCCTTTGTCAATAAATATTTTGCCCCACTTCTAATTCCCATCTGCCGCTATTGCCAGCTCAGGTGTCACCCTCGTCACTTGACCTAGGTTGAAAATTGTAAAGTCCGTTACGACAGCGCTCGTGCTGCATCTAAGCGCAAATTTAATAAAGTATTAATCTATCAATCATAATAAATTCAAGAAAAAAAGAAAATAATTTTTTTAGAAGTAATAATTGGTTCATTTTTTCCGAATAATCACGAAGCACTTTTAAACTAAATATTCTCAGAGTCAGCTACAAAGTCATCTCCTATTTAACACTATAGTTCAAAACTCAGAAATGCGCGTAGTTCATTAATTTCTGTATGATAAATCACTGTAATGTAAGAAAATTGTATTAATATTATACTAAATTCATATTTGAGCAAATGTAGGTGATCGCTTTGATTAAAGAATTCTCAATGTGATATTAGGTAGGGGAAAGAGAGAGAGCCAAAAAGCAAATTGATAATTTAGTAATTGTGATTGCTCATGAACGTCCTCTTAGAAGCAACACGAGGGCTAGTGGTGATGGATCTCTAATTTAGAGTCTCGCGGTCAAGTGACGAGGACGACACCTGAACTGGTACCTCCCTCTCCAAACTTTTAAACTACGCGAATTGTAGAATTTGGGACCTCAACCAGATTTAACGTGCATCAGGCCAGCACACAGAGGCTATTTAATGGCATCAGAGCTCAAACTCGCGACTCCACGAAAACAACGCTGGCCGTGAGCCCGTGACCATGACCACTAGGCTACCTCGACCACTTGATAACTCAATACCTTGTCTGAAGTGTTGGTATCTTTAATTGAAAAAAAAAAAGTGAGCATGTGATTGACATATGGCCAACTTGAGCCGTCATCACTTTCCCTCTCCTCTCCCTAGTCTTATATTTTAACTACTTTGGATAAACATCATCTTGGTTATCGGTCAAGATCAAAACTTCGGTTCTTGAATTATCAGATGTCGGCTGAAATTGATGTCAACAATTACAGATAAGAAATGTTCTAGGAATTTCTTTGGATTCTTATATAAATAACTTATGAATGATGAAAGAAATACAATCTATAAAAATTAAAATATTTTGATATATCATTTTTATCTAATTATAAATCGATCTATAAAATGGAAACGAACGAAGGTTAAACAGAATAATTTGGCACTCTATTCGAACAGACTACAATCGAATTAAAATTAACGAAAATAAATGTTAAAAATGACATGAAATGGTAAAGTTAAACGAAATTAAAAGTTAAAAATTTTGAGGAATTTGTGATTTTTATACAGAGAATTTAAATAGATAAAAAAAAAAAGCTTTTTTCTCTCTAATAGAAGCCAGCGTGTACGTGAATTATATAATAATCGAAAATGCATTCTTCTTAGGATTTTATCGACTTTTAACATTAATTTCTTATTGTGGATATAAACTATTACTTTTTATAATAATTACTCACATCTCTCACAAATGTTTAATAACAACAAAAAATGATTTTTGTAAATTATTTAAAAAAATAATATAGAGTGTTTGATTTACTTAACGATTTTAGACACAGGCACAAAAATGCGTGTTTGTTATATTTTCAAAGATATTTAAATAGTTAAGGGGATTATATATACAATTAAGTGCTATTTAAATTTACACTAATGATTGTTTTATAGAATTGTATCATAGCAACAATTTAAGGGAATTTTTTTTTTGTAATAATTGTGTTTATTTATTAAAAAAAAAGTGTTTCAATAATCTTCTTCAAAAGATAAAATAATATGAGAATACTACTTTTTCACCAACACAAGAAATAATCCTATTCGATAATGAAGCTATTCTTCAGAAAATAAATAAAATAGCTGAAAGTTAGGGTATTATCTTATACCTATAAGAAAATGTTCTTTGCTATTTCATTTCACGGGCATCCCAATATCAATGACATCAGCAAGGTGATGACATATTAAAACATAATGAGTGCATTCTTCCAAAAAGAAATGTCTCTAACGCTGACTTCAGAGCCCACAACATATTTATAAGAATGTTTAAAGTTAATACAAAAAGATGGGTAATCCTTTAGAGATGGGATGCAAAGAACGATGAGATGCTGTTTATATTTAAGACATGCGCAAGTTTATATTTAATACATGCGCAAGTTTATATTTAATACATGCAATTTTGAGCCTCCTTCCACGTAGTCATGACATCATTTACATCGTAAGTGACATCATGCATTCTTTTTGATAATGTTAAAGAAAACTTCGGATTGTAGAGAGGTACGATTCTATAACCACTTCGAAATTCAGTTTTATTGTACTGGGTGCGACATCATTATATTCTTTCTCTTTTTTTAAGGGAGACTAAGGATTGTAGAAGAATGATTCTATTACCATTTTTTTTTAAGTCAGAGCAAGGATTCTCTCTTTGCGTTGTTTATATAGTCTTGGTGGGATAGTCTAAGTAAGCAACTCGTTATATTCATTTTTGCTCTACATATATCAATGTAAGCATCATTTTATTTCAGCTTGCACTTGGTTCTTCCAGAAATATCCTGAAAGTAATTGGTTATTCGAAGTGAATTCTCATATCTTAAAAGCTTCTGATAAAAATAATAGCTTTATTTCCACTTTCACCGAAATTTTATATAGTAGATTATTAATTCTGCTAAATGTCGTCAGTCGTGATATATGGTTTTTAAATACATATATCATTTTTTCATTTATATTATCAGCATAGCAAGGTATATTCAATTCCCCCCCCCCTTGTATTTTAGTAAATCGTTATTTTCCATTTTAACTCCACAGCAATCGCATTTATGAATAATCAATATTTATGCTAGTGGAAAAATAAATTTTTAAAAATATGAATAAATTCTAAATTGATATATTTTTCATTGTTTTTTTTTAAGTAGATTGTGTTGTTTTGCAGAATAAGATATGTAAATTCTTTTCTGAAACCACTTCATATTTTAAGAAATGTACGAGTAGGCTCAATGATGCTTTTTTACAACGTTTTTCTGAATTTCACTTGGTGTGTGTGTGTCATCAAATTTTCGATCGTTAATTTAACCAACTTCCCATCAAGCTAGAGCTTTGAAATTTTGGAAATCGTTCGTACTCGCCTAACAATGCAATATTTAGACGTTTGCGACAAGTTTTAACTCATATATTTTTTAAATAATGCAGTTTAGCCCAATCACTTGGCGCAATTTGAATAATTGCCAAACTTGGCGAAATTTTTCTTTTTTTGGGGGGGGCTGAATGTTAAGTCCGCTTCGCGGACCAATTTAGCAACATTTGGCAAAATACCGCCAAATAATTCCTGTCTCCAAGAGTGGTTTGACTAAACTGTATTCCAACCATTTAATTTACCGGATTAATTAATTTTAGTTAGTTTTAACGTTGTTATGTATTTCACTTGGTGTGTGTCTGTATGTATGTGTATCAGTGTGTCATCAAATTGTCTATTGTTAATTTAACCAACTTCCCATCAAGCTAGAGCTCTGAAATTTTGGGAACCGTTCTTATTTGCCTAACAATGCAATATTTAGATATTTGCGACCAGTTTTAACTAATATTTTAATAATTTTTTTAATAAACTTTGCCACCATATAAAAACGTTGTTTTTAAAAACGTTGGTTTTTATTTCGAATTATTTAAATACTGGTATCAGGATCTGACACCCTCATCTGGCATCAGCTGGAATGTGGCCTGAATGGTCGAGCCTTGAGGGAGCAATGAAAAGAGGCGAGCTGGCTGGCTGGAGAACAAGGAAAATAAGAAGAGACAAGGTGAAGGAGCTGAGAAGTTGTGAGCGAGAACAGTTGCATATATGTATGAGTCGTGTCCCTTAGAAATACGTGGAAATAAAATAATTAGGACTGTAATATAGAGTGTTTATTCAAAAGCATACTAGAGGCGAATGCAGTCCAAATCTTTGATGTTAAAAGTTAAGCAAACCCGGTACTTACAGCACTAAGTACCTTACAACTGGCTAGAACGAATGCTTCATTTCCATTAAGAATGCAGCTCCTTTCCCCTGTTCGAATTGAAAAATGCTGCATAATTTTTCATTTCATTAGATAAGTCACTATGACAATATCACAGACTTGAAGTAAATATATGCATTTCTTAAATAACTCGTGAGGTTGAGTATAAACAGAATAAACGACAAAGCAAAAGTTGTAATGATTTCTGTGATATTTTAACGCACACACAGATTTAATAGCAAAAGGAAAACACTGTTTTAAAGCCTCGCAATTTTTACTATGCAGTTAACTCTCCTTTGTAAAGTTATGTGAGGGAGCGCATTTCTATTAAAATGTTAAACAAGTCATTTCCGGGTTGTCCTTCGCTCTTCATCCCTACTGAATGAAGATAAATAATCGATAACACATTCATCCCTACTGAAGGAAGAATTTATTCTCGATTATTTACACTTAATCTACGGTGAGATTATGATATCAAACGATTTTTACTATCCACACTAGCGCATTTGAGACATTAAGAGATGAATTTGAGTTTTCTAACAAATTTTGACTTTAGCTACTACAAGGGAGTACCGAAAAGTTCCCGGAATAACGTTGCGCTGGGCGAAGCTTACCCAGAACATACTTCTCTCGCTAAGAGCTTGCCACGCAATTCTTTATGAATTCTCTACTGCTTGAGGCATCTCCCTGAAATGTTTTGCTTGCCAGTTGCGAAATTTTTCACCGCATCTGTTTTTCTATCTCTTCGTTGTTTAAGACTGTAAATGTAAGAGGACAACGCTCCATTTTGAAATTTTGCTTTCTACTCGGGAAAACGCAGCAAAAACTGTAGTGAAGTTGAAAACATCTTGACTTTTGATGACTTTTTAGAAAATGCTCAGGTGCATGAGCAGTTTACTCGTTTTGAAAAGAGTAACATGTCAATTGATGGCAAACTTCGTTCTTGACGTCCATTGATTACCCAAACATTGAAAATATCAAGAAAATTGAAGACCATCTTGAAACTTGTGCTTGAAGACCATAGACGGATCACTGAATTTATGGCCGAGTAACTGGGTTATTTTAGAGCACGATTCAACAAATTTTAACAGAAGATTTGGGGATAAAAACGTTTTGGTGCCCAATTTGTGCCATAGGTTCCAACAGACCACCATAATGAGCCCTCTCATGGCTCCAGTTTTTAGCCAAAAATGGCATAAACCCATTGCTGCATTCACCTGATCTAGTACCTAACGATTTCTTCTTGTATCCACTAATGAAGAGGAAGATAAAATGTTAGAGATTTAACGATGTAGACACAGGTCAAGAAAAGATTGAGAGAGGAATCATTACAGATTAGAATTTTTTCCAACAATGCAATAACCAATTGGACAAGTATTGAGTAAAATGGAGAATACTTTGAAAGTGATAAGATTGTTTTTCGTATATAAACTGAAATACATAGTTTCTAATTTGAAAAAATTGCAAATTTTTTAGTACCCTCTGGTAAAGCAAACTGTGCTGAACTAATTGATGTCATTCCGAATGTCTCGTTCTACCTAAAGAGCATCATAACAGGTTGTATTCGATAGTGTGTCAGCGCGAATATCAACCAAGGAAGGGGTGGGAAACAAATCACTTAACTCATAGCCCATCTCAAGATTAAACCAGAACTTTATCGCATCGTGTTCATATCTCGATATGAATGCTCCTTATTTCAACACAGATTGTGATACAAATCTTCTGACAAATATATCTGATTAAACGATTCTTATCTGGTACATTATAGATATTTTTCATACTATTTTCGTTTTTTCCCTCTGTATAAAATTCTTTTTTTAATTATTCAGTTTTAAGATTGATTTTACAATTTCTTCTTAAATATTCCGTTTTGAACGGAAGCGAAAGAATTGTTTTATTGAGAAAGAATTTTCTTCCTTTTGTTCGTAATCATACGACTGATTAGAAGTTGCCATAAATAGCATATTAATAGTTCAACGTATCAAAACATTCAAAAAGTTGTACGATATTCTGAAAAATTATTGTGGCAGTCATCTTTCTTACCATTATAACTACGTGACTTTCAAGTCTCTCTCTCCCTTCCTCCATCTCTTTATATACACTCACAAACATATATATATATACACCGCTGGCCACACAAAATGCAACACCCTGAAGGAAACATGCAAACCATGTGAAATTTATATCATGTGTTTGCGACGATGAACTATGCAAACCATTAGCATTGCAGTGCAGACACACATCACGGGCGACCGTAGCGCCCCTCGCAAGCGCTATATAAGGGGAGAACAGATTGGCGATTTGAAGTACGGCAATGGTTTTTTTCCTGCGTTTTTTTGCGTAAGCTGTTTACCTATGCTTCGTGTAAGACATCGAGCGTCTTTTGACCAAGTTTCTGAATTCGACCGAGGAAGAATAGCAGCCTATAGGGATTGCGGATTATCCTTCAGAGAAATCGGTCAACGTGTTGGACGAAACCGAGCAACTGTGATGTGGATCTGTGATCGCTGGATGCAGGAGGGAACGACGGACCGACGGGGCC
>BMAW01068722.1:0-130403 GCA_019974015.1 Nephila pilipes | reverse complement strand
GCTGTAAAACATTTTATTTTGATGTCATATATATTTACTTTTTTTCACCTTCAATATACAACCCTCCTCTATCCTTATTAGGCCAATCCTCCATGGTTCGAAACAGCGCTGGAAGTCTTCTTCTATCAGCTTCTTCAGAACGCGTGCCGCATTCGCTTTCACAGCTTCAACCGACACAAATGTTGTTCCTGTTAATGCACATTTCGCTTTAGGAAACAGATAGAAGTCGCATGGCTAAAAATCTGACGATTAAGGTGCATGATCTAACACTGAGGTGCTGTACTTCACTAGAAACCTCTTGACAGGCAATGTGGAATGAGCCAGTGCATTGTCTTGGTGGAAAAATTTGCCGTACGGATTTTTTGTCTATTCCTAAGTCCCAGCAATCACATGAATACTTAACTGAAGGTCAGATCAAGCCAGATTACCGAATGTTTCGATATTCTCATCCGTTTTTTATGTGGAATAGCGACCCGGGTGTGAATCATCGTCTCGGCCATCTTGAAAGTGCTTAAACCACTGAAAACACGTGCACGAGATAAATATTCATTGCTATACACTTCTTTCAATAATGAAGTTTTATGAGAAATTTCCAAACTATTCTTTACCCAATTATCTTTTTTCTGGCGAAACAAAAAGAAAATAACTCCAATGCGAACCAAGGCTATGGGAAAAAGGTTTTGTGTTTACAGAAACGAGAAGGCGTATGTATACTTCTTTTGTAGCATCATCAGTCTCGTTATTTAATAGCCACACTTCATACGATTCTAAAGGCAATACGATACTATGGTATTCTCAGTAAGTATTGCACTTGGGAGCGGGTGCTAGAGGCAGAGGCCTTTCACTTAAACAACATCTAATGGAATTTAAATTTTGCTCTCACGAATAGTTCGTATAATTACTTATTCTTAGACTTATATTCCCAGACTGAAAGGAGTAAAATAAAAAAAAATAGTTACTTGTAAAATAATTTATTATTTATAAGGTTTTGACGCGCATTAATGCTTCGTTTGAATTCATGAAAGTAAATAGCTGTAGTTCGTAATTTATTAGTAATTACTTAGGCATGTCAGTTAAGTATCTCTCAAGCTTTCATGAATTATATATTATTCAAAATTTTAAAAAAATATATATCTTTATATATATTAGTCCATCTTTAAATATAGGTTTAATATTTTATACTTATATTTATCACAAAATAGTTTTACGTGGTACTAATCTAATGATCATGGTGTTCTAAAGTTGCTGCTGCCATTATAAGGATTAGAAATTTGATGTTTCAGGAACTTTCTGATTCAGAATGGTGTAGTGCACCATCGTAAAAATATTGAACACCGTTAATAATTTAAGCAGCAATCATCGGCAAAGCAAAAGGGGTATCACTATTTAAACCTCAGAGAGAACTAAACGATGACTTTAATACGTAAACTTATAATTAATTTCTACAAAGGAATTTTTTTAACACAGATGTAGTTTATTTTTCACTAAATGATTCCCTATCTTAAAATAACTCTAAATTTTAAAGTTTGTTATATTCTGCTTTGAAAGCTTAGAGTTATAGAAGTGAAAAATATAAATCCTTTAATCTTAATGAATGTTTCAAATATTCAACTATATAAAATTTTCTACTCAATATCTTTCGAAGATGTTCCCATAAATTAATAATAATTTCCCCTTAATTTAAAAGAATAAATAAATGAAAAAGTAATATTTTAGAGAAGAATTATAACGTTTCTCTCTCATTGTTAGTCAAACAGACATCGTAAAGTTTGATTAAACAGTCTATAAAGTCGCAATAACAAATGAAGAAACGTCAGAAAACAATACAAAAACACGCAAGCTTACCTTGCATATCTTCACATATAACGCAAGATTGCTCTCTCTCTCTCAAATAACGCACATGAATCTTTGCTTACAATTAAACAATAAATTTCTAGCTTATCTAATTCACTCGCTTAGAGTGAGGCACTTCTTAAACACTGCTGGTTCCACTTACTCTAACCAAGATTTCTTTCTGACAGATTTCAACTAAAATCTTTCAACATTTATTCACTCCAATTTCTGATTTATTAACATCTTCCTATCATGCTGTATCAGCTATCCTCTTTCACTTTCAATTATATCTCACTTATAAATCACAAGCTTCAATTCAATTCATTACACTTCATATGTCCATCTAATTTGCGTTACCTCGTTTCATTTGATGGGAAAGGAAATTGAATTTTAAACATTAAATCAGAAAGTAAAACCAGATGTTATTTAAGGAAAAGTTCGCGATTATCCTAAGGTTACATTAACTGGTAAACGGAATTACGAGGCGAAAGTGTACTGTAATATACTAAAAATATTAGATATTCAGATTTCTCATTTTCAACCACTTCTAAGTCCAATATTTCATGCAATTTCTCCCAATAGCTTAGGAAATATTCAAAACTAACCTTATGATAGGAAATCGCACAGCATAAGGCGGCTGTATAGTAATTTATAATCTCTAATTATCGATGCAATTATCACAATTCTGTTGAAGACACCGAATGTTATAATCAAAATATATGCTGCAGCGTTTGGTAAATACACTAACATTTTTACTTGGAAGTTAAGCTGAGATGCTGAAATGTCGGTATGCAAAAAATTATAAGCTTATTTATAATAATTTTTTAAATGTTTATTTTAAAATTCAATTCGTTCTTTGTTCGTTGTATTACACCTAATATTAATTAAAGCGTCTACATAATAAAATAATAGTTTGATGCATTCGGAGATTATTAAAAATAAATATAAATGGCATTGTTAGTAATGTTAAGAATTTCATAATTTCAAATTCCCATTTCTTTATCTACAATAGAGCGCATTTTGCAATTATACTATACACATCGGTTATGTTATTTAAATTTGGAAAAATATCCCACATTTGCGATAACATTCCATCAAAACCCGTGCTGTTTTCTTCTTAAACAGGCATCATTTTTCAGCGGAATCACCCAAAAATTAAATATAAAATTTCAGCTATATATTTTTTTTCTTTTTGCAATATAAAACGAGATATGGGGATGAATTTGTACCGTTAATACAATTTTATAGTACTGTAATCATGGGATTATAAGGATACATTTCGAAAGATTAAATGTTTACAAAATTTGTTGTGATTACTTTGAGAACTTGTTTGTCAACTTCACTGAAATATTTCAGCGTACTATTTTAAAAGACAAAATTAAATGGTTGTAATGGGGAAAAATAAATCAATTGAATTTGGAATGATTGAATTAAAATATGTGTGGTTATAGATGACAATTTTCCGCTTAAAGGTATATGCGACTATGCATTTAAAGGATGAAAACACTAAAGAAACAAAAAAATAAAAAATTAAACGTGGATATATGGTTAGAAATATTTTTGCATTTTAAAAAATAAATTCCCCATTATAATATAAAATTACTGATTGAATGTGCACTATGTTGTCCAAGCACAAATGCTGATGCAGAGAGGGTATTAAAGTTTAGTGCAAATTGTTCTGAAGTGAATGCGCTATGGAAGAAAATTTAGACTTATACTGAAATAATTCATTCAACAGAAAAATATAATTTTAAGGATTAAAATTTGTATTCACTTAAAAATATTAAAATCACTCTTTATATTATTTTAAATAAAAAATATAATTGAAGGGAGAAAGCTCAGTTTTTATTTCATAAATCTAATCATCGTATATAATGCTAAACCATTCGTATTCTTTTTGTAAAAAAAATTAAAAGTTGGTCACCTTACAATATCAAAATCACAGGCCACGGATAAACGCTAAGCTTGACATTTTTGGAATCACTAGAGACATACTATGGGACTGCCAAGCTGACAATGTACTAAACATTTTTTTTTTTCAAAAACGGGTAAATGTTCTTGAATTTTCGGGGTCTTGTATTCAACAATGAATATAGAGTGCTTTTCCTGTCTCAAATTGAGTTAGTTACCAAACTAATTTTGTAAAGTTTTTAAAAATAACAGAAAAAAGGTTTTTTTTCATTTGATTGAAGTAAACAAATATTTTTCAACTTTTTACACTCCATTTTTTTCAATGTTATTTTTTCCTATTATTTGATTGTAATTTTACTGAGATTCAGTGGATGTGGTGAACATCTTCCAAGTGGACGTCGAGCATTATCTGAACTCTAAACGACGTCGGCCCATCGTACAACATTCATCAAAGGCCACACAACAGTTGTGAATCACCCAGTTTTTACTAACAGACAAAAACTCCGAACTCAGTAATAAAAATGTCCTCTTTCATCATCATATTATGCAGCCAAGTAGTCATGTCCCAGACTCGTGACCGGCGCTGTTTTTGTCTAATAGTAGATTCGAGCTCAGATGCTACTAAAAACCACGATGTATCTGGGCTGATGCTTGTTAAATATGTAATTAGGACCCCGATAAAGGGGAGATCCCAAGTTCTCCCGTAGACGTGGTAAGGGAGTTCAAAGAAGGAGGTGCCAACTCACACATGTCATCTTCGTCACTTGACCAAGGCTGTAAATTATGAGGTACGTCAATAGTACATCTCATGCTGCTCCCCAGTGCGATGTTAATAAACAGTCACATCACGTGATGTACAGTTAACGACAAAAAATACACCAAGGATAGATTTTAATTAAATATTCTTACTCTAACTATTGGAAAATGAGATATTCATGTATGATGTGTGCTGTGTAATTTAGTTTCACCAACACATTCAGATGTGTTATGGGTATTTGACAATAATTCGAACACGCAGAGAGATAATTGCTTTATTTATAATACTCCAAATGTGTTTTGCGCTTATTAAACGCTAAAAGAAAAATGTTTCACATTCAGCTATTTTGAAATTGGAATTAACGTAACATTTGTTACTTTAGTTTATGTTACCTTTTCGCCCATGGTCGCGGTAACCGAATTGCCATGGCAGCAAACAGGCGGCTAGCGCTTTTTCTGTCGAGTCGCTGGTTTTTGATTCCACTCAAGACCCATCATGTAGTGAGACTGATGCACGTTAACTCTGTCAAGTTGCGTGGTGTGGAATTTTGCCAGCTCAAGTGTCGTCTTCGTCACTTGAACGAAATTCAAAATTATGAGGCTCGTTGTCAAAGCCCTCGTGTTGCTGCTAAATGTGACGTGAATAAAAAATCAATCAAAAAACTTTTTACAGACTCGTATAATTTACAGGGAAGTCTTAACTACAGCTAAGCTCAATTTCATTTTATTCTTTGTCTATTTACTTACTCATTGTTTGATATCTTCTCATTATTATACTTAAAACTGCAATTCCTTCGCTTGCCAAATGTAACATGCAACTATTACGAACAACTAGATTTATTTGATCCCATTTCCATTGTAACATTTTTAAATAAAACTGATTGCTGATTTGAAGGGGAGTTGGAAAAACTTTTCTCGTCATGCTATGTTAAAAAAATGTGCCGTTTCGTTTAATTGTGCACGACAAAAACAGATAAAAGTCGTTACAAATTTTTACTTTTAACTTGATTATATGCTTTTTGTAACATGTAAACGTACGACCAATTATTGATCTCTAATAAGCAATTATGTAAAGTAACGACTCTCCGGATATGTATCCGTCACTAATAACTAGAAATTAAAAATAACTTATGTGAATGTATTATTTTCTTCATATATATATCTGTGTGTGTGTGTGTGTGTGTGTGTGCGTGTGTGTGTGTGCGTGTGCGTGCGTGCGTGCGTGTATGCACGTATGTGTGCGTCAGATAAAAATAAACAAAAAATCAAGAAATTTAAATGTATGAAATTCGAAATTTTCTTAAGAAACGAAACATTTTTTGAAAAGATAAAAATGGAGAATATTATGTTGAATGTTGTAACATGTTTTAGACTGTTAAGCTGAGTTATTCTAGAATTATAAGTCTGTGTGCGAGTGCGCGTGCGTGCGTGTTTATATGTGTTAAAAGACATGCAGTTTTTATGAAATTTCGATGGACGGCTGATGTTACATTTTGGCGGAGTTCGTCCGAACTTGCTGACGGAGGAAGGTTTAATCTGGATACTTTTAGTGACCGCAGGCAACACTAATCTGGTGTGACTCATGCAATGTCGCTGACAAATGAAGCAGAAAGGAAACCTCCGGGAAAATTATAAACATTTTTCACTCTTCTTATTGGTTGTGTCTTGTGGGAAAGGTCGTGCTTCCTTTCTTAACATTAAAGGGTTTTTTTTTTATATATAGAAGAACTTCCTGAACGATACTTATAGAAGATTGCTTTTCTAGACATTACTGCAAATGACGAACATTCCATTTTGTATTGGATATCATTTGGAAAGTTTTTCGCTGATGTCAACAACAGTCTCTAATCGAGAAAAAGAATCTGTTTGATGTAACCACCGTAGCCCTTTATATTTTCTGTTCGTGATTCCTAGGTAGGGTCTAAATTAGACACACAGAGAGACAATTTTGAAATGAAGTATATTCAACCAGTTTAGACCGAGATGTGCTGTCATCTAATTGTTAGAATTGTGAGTAACTTCTTCGGCGGACATTTGTCGTCACTTAGTGTAGTTCGGTTGACCTCGGTGACGGGGATATGTTTGATCTGGGTACTTTGGGTCCACAAACAACTTGACTGGTGATATTTATGTTCCGCTTTTGACAACTGAATCAAAATGAAAATCCATGCCGGAGCAATTATTCGGCGCTTTTTACTCCTATTGCTGTTAGTTGTAACTTTTGGAAAGGGATGCCGCTAAAAATACCTTTTGAAGTGAACGCTGAATTTTTAAAAACGTTTGTCTTTCTTTGTATTGTATTTATTTCTTTTGTAACTTTCCCAATGTTTCCGAAGAACTATATAAAATATCTTGTATCCACATTGTTTTTCAGGGCGAAGAAGTCAAGTCTGAAAAGGAAAATTTGTTCACTCGTATTTTTCCTTCATCATTCAGAGATCTCTTTAGTTATGATCGTACATTAATACCGGACGATATTGACAAGAGTGATCTCAGTTTTCGTGGTTGTAGTGTCAACGGGTAAGTTATCTTTCCAATCCTCAGGGGAAAGGGTATATTAAATTAGCTGTCTATCATTTCGAATCGCTGTCTTACAAAATACAATAAATAAATTTATTGGTAAGCCGATTAATTCTGAAGCCGTAATCATTCTTAAATCAAATATATCAATTAAATGTGAAGGTTTGGTGTTGCAAATTTAATATATAATTATAATAAACATTTGGATATTTTCCCGTGAAATTTAAGTTTCTTAAGAAAACACCGTAAAATTGATTTTTCCTCATAAATGTGTAGGATTTCATATATTAAATTTCATTCCGTTAAATCAGTAAATTATATTCATTTCCGCATTCATATATATATATAAGCCCATTAGTGTTTATTTAAGAGTGAAACTTTGAGTATCATATACTTGAAATGAAAGCGAAAATAATCATTGAACTTGAATACCATGATGTAAATCGTAATATTTCCATTTAAATAGCCACTTACACTACCGATTCTATGTTGCCTGTTTAGGATATTTAGAATTCCAAATTCATGAATTTAAATGAATAATAGAACTCAACAATTCATTCGTTTTTCAGTCTTGATAATTTTATGTATGAAATTTCTAATGTAATGCATTGTTATTTAAAATGAATCATCCGATTTTAAAATGCTATATTTTCATAAATAAACGACACAGAATGGTTAGCAATACATGATTGCAAAGGGAAGATGTAAAAGTATTTTTTACATGTGTTCGATTTTATTTTCTTTAGTTACACGCATAATGTCAATTCGATATGCAAATCCCTTCCCAACACGTTGTAAAGTGTCAGCGGTAATTGATTGCACTGCTGTATAAATCCGTTGTTTTAGTTCACATAAATTTGCGGGTAAAAGTGGCGCATACATTTTTATCTTTTACAAACTCCCAAAGGAAGAAATCTCACGAGACCATCTCAGGTAACTTAGGTGGACATTTGTATATCATCACGTCATCTGGTCCACTGTAACCGATCCAACTGCGAGGCAGCTCAGTGAAAGCTTCTAAAATGGCTATCGAGAAAACGCTTCACGAAGAACACACGAGGACCGTTTAATTGTTCATATTATTAATATCGCACTTTTTTTTCTTTGTATTCATGTATTACTTATCATTCTGCATTGTTTATTTGTAAAAATATAAAGTTTTGAAATCGGATGAATCATTTTCAATAACTCTGTATTTTTCATCCAATTTTTGAAAGATTTCTTTACATATGTTCTATGTATGTTTTTTTTGTTTTGTTTTGTTTCCCTAAGCACTTTGGGAAGCAGGTCTTCCTGCCGGGATGTGATCAAGTACACCGACGCACAACGGAGTCGCATTGTTTGGGAAATACTGATACGGACTCCTCATCATGGAGACGGCAGAGCGAGTACAGGTGGGCATAATTTCAATTTATTTGTTCGTGATTTTCTCTTCACGAACTTCGGGAGCATTTTGGTTATTTGAATTGTACACAATTATAGCACCTTGCCAACCCAGTGAAAGGCGATTAGGTAAATTAGATAAAGCTAATAAGTGTAGTGAATTGAATAAGAGATAGTGATATGTAAGTGAGATAGAATTGAAAGGAAAAATAGAGGAGATAAAGGATAGTGACAAGTTGATTGATAAGTAGATTGTAGCGAATCGTTGTAAGTAATCGCTTAGATTTAAATAAATTCTAGTTAGAATAACAGGAGTTTAGTCTATGATAAACAAGAAGAGGGTGAATCGGAACGAGTGATTTAGTAAATTAAGAATTTATTATTAGAATAAAACCTAGGGTTTAAGAGTTAAGAGTGATTCGAGAGAGATAAAGAGGGCGTTTTTGGAATATTTTCTATTCAGAGATAATAAACTGTGAGATTTTTTTTTCTCTTACATCTTCAATTGGAGTTTTGAATTTATTGACTATTATATTATAACTCTTATAATATTTTGGACATAATTAAGATGGTTGTTAGAGTTAAATAGAAAAAGGAAATACGCAACAAAGATTACAACGAAGTTAGAATTGCACTGTGTTAATAATAGTAAAGTGACTGGATTAAATTATAGTGAGATTTAAGGATGGACAGAGTGAAGGAACCCTCTTAGGAGATATATTATGAACTCTGACTCGTTTGGTCAGTGACAGCCAAGTAGATTTTTCTAATTCTAGTATTTGTGTTCAGATGAGTGTAAGGATCCAACCCACAGACGTGATGATAAGCATTTTGTGGTTTCATTACTCTTCTATTCGAATGAACCGGGTCACCGCATTCACTGAAGTTCGACAGAAGCATCTCCCGGTCGGCGATGGTTCTGTCGAATACAGATGCTACTAAAGACCTGCTGTGTAGTAGGGCTGATGCACATTAAATTTAAAGAGACCCAAGTCTTCCCGTTGGCATGATGTGGACATTCCCTGATACTAATCTGGTACCGTCGCCAACAGCCCTAATGTTGCCTTTTAGTGAGACATTAATAAAATATCATAATCACACTCGAGTTCTTTTCCCAGTACATTGTTACTTTAACAACTATATTAAAACTTATAACTATATCAGATACTTATATTTATCGAGTAGAATTTTCTACGTTTGTCAGTATATCATATTTTATATCTATCATAGTGGAGCACTCTCATCCATCTGGAGTAGTTAAATAATTCCGATTAGACATACCAATTATTGTCACACATTTGACTGTATACAATTTCAACGTTAAGCATAAAACTAATTATAGATTTACCGAAATTAGTTTGCAACATCGATTTAATCAGGAGCTTTTGCGTCACATATTTGGTACAAATGTAATTAGCTTATTGCAATATAATGCATTATTGATTTTTACTCAAGCTTCAAAGTCCCATGAAGATAGAATATTTAAATTAAAATTGTGTGAGCTTTTTAAGCCTGTCTAAAGTGCGATTTACTATGTACTATCTGGGACAGATGCGGTTTATTAAAATAACTATACTTGAAATTTTTTTTTCAAGTAAGTCTAGTCCAAATGAACTCTTTCTTGAATTTTTCCTGATATTTTAAATGCTATACTTTTTAAAAACAAACTGTGTAAAAACTTTAAATAATGGATATTTTGCCCAACGTCATGCAGATATATTTTGAATACTTTGAAAATTGTGAAATAATTTTGCAGGTAAATTATGTAACTAAACTCGCTTAAGATATATTAGATCAAGATATATATAAGTAATTAATTAATTTACAGCCTTATTGAATTAAAATTGAAACATTTAGATTCTCAAACATGTGTACCATTATTCAACATATGGCTTATTTATCCGATGAAAACTTAATTAAAGCAAATAAAAGCTAATACTTTTTTCCGTGTAAGTAGTAATACTATATTAAAGTAATCAATCTATCTACCATATTTTTTCATAATCCCCTTTTGGACTCCGCATGATAAAATTATAACATTAATTTAGTTAAGTTTTTTATTAACGTCGCACTAGAATTAACATGAGGGCTATTGAAGACGGACTTCGAAAGTTTGAGCCATGGTCAAGTGACGAGGACGACACCTGAGCTGGCACCCCCCTCTCCTAACTTCCACACCACGCCAACGGAAGGACTTTGGGTCCCGACAGATTCTGTGTGCGTCAACCCCGGCTACACGGTGGATCTTTAGCGGCCAAGGATCAAACCCGCGACTGAACGAAAACTGTTGGCCATGAATCCGAAGCCATGACCACTAGGCTACCGCGGCCTCAAAATTATAACATAGGTGCACTTTTTAGAATAATGGAGATTAACATAAATAAGATAAAAGCATTTTTATATTTATTGTGGGATTATCTTCAAAAATAGCTGTATCCTCATCATAGATACTGTTACTGGAAAGGAAATTGAATTAAAATGTCTAATAATTTGAAACGCTTAAGAGCTAGAGTAGCAATTTAGTTTAGAATTAGAGTGGGAAAAGGATTCGTCCTCTGATGATTCAAAATGAGTGGTTGTTAGCTTTCTAATTTTGGCTGAGCAATCAGCTAAGTGAATTACATCAAAATTTGGGCTCCTGAAATGGGAGTGGAAACCTTTAAATAAGTTGAGTTTTGAGTACCTTAAGATGATTGTAACAATTAATAGAAGGACTTTATAAAATAATCTATTTAGATACAAAAGTAGTTGTATTTCACGTCGTCCATTGCAATTTCTGAAAGTATGAATCTATTGATTGAAGATTTAGATGGAGTTTAATTAGTTTGGAATCATATTAGATACTCCCTAACCTGATGAGAAACATTGAATTTGTTCAAATTATGAAAAAGTTCAAAGATTTCCCCTAGATTGTTCTTGAATGCTTCCAAGTACTTACTCAGGCTGAATAATAAACCGGCAGATTTCTGAGAATATTTATTGAAAAATAAATGTTTATTTTATTTATTTGATATATTTATCAAAGTATCCGTTCTGTTTAAGCCAGAGAGAGTTTTCTGTCTCATTTAAAGGAATATATTGGAAGATAACAAGAGTCTAAATATGAATACTAAGAAAGAGCAAAAGAAGTTGCTAAGATCAAAAAAAAGACTAACTCTCTTCATGCTACCCCCCCCCCCCAATAATCTTTTAGATAAAAAAGGACAAAAGAATGATTTAATATTTTAGAACTTGTTAATAATAATGGTTATTAGAATTAATCTATTTACGTTTTGATTAGTTGTTTGATTAAAATCTGAATATATTTTCATAAAACTTAAATAATTTTAGTTCATTACTGGTTTAGATAACATTAATATCAACTCATGGTTAGTGGTGATTCTGGTTCGATATCGTAAGAAAGAACTGAATAAATGTCATTTTAATTTGGATGACAATTGAACTTGATAAGAGGATGCAGATAGAAGTAATATATTATAAAATAAGGGTTCCTCTCTCGACATGCAAAAAAAAAAAAATGGAAAATTTAAATATTTTAAGAATATGTTACAAGCACTTAGATAAAAGCAATATAGTTTTAAAGAAGTTTTTGAAAATTATATTTTAAATACATTTGGCGGAAACGTGATATGCGAGTGTAAAACAGTTATAAAATAAGTATACAATGTGAAAGAACGATAATAGTCACATTTATTATCCAAAAAAAAAAAACATTTTAAAAGAAAAATGAACATAAGACGAGTTCCTACTTTTGTGAAAAACAATTTAAATAAAAAGAGTGATGCTGCAATTTAAAGATTCTAGATGGTAAAGTGTGTGATCACCTCTGACAGCCAGGCACGTTTCAGAACGATTTTCGATACTTGGGATTACATAGTGGATGAGATGTGGACTCAAAGAGTTCAAGCATCAAAAATAGCTCTCTTTCGTTCTCAAAAAGAGCTTGGTAGGGGCGGATGGGATATAAGTTGTTTCTCTAGCATATCCCACAAATGCTCAGTAGGATTCAGATCAGATGAGTGAACAAGCTACGGCATCCGTTATATTTTCCCCTTTGAATGAAGACGTCGATCGGGCTCTCACGATGACATGGCGAGTTATCATCCATAAATATGAAATGAAGACCGACAGTATCTCTAAACATTCCATCATAAAAGTCAAAGACTTCGTCTTTGAATCTTTTAGCAGTCACAGACCCACCTCAAAGATATTTAGATCAGTTCGGTCACGCCTGTCCATGACGGAAAACTGTGTCGCTCCGTAATGTTTTCCGGATGGAAATTAGTTCCGCGATTTCACCATATCGTTAGCCGATGAGAATCAGTGTTCCGACTTATTTTAGTTTTTTTTAGCTTTAGTTTTTATTAACGTCGTACTAGAAGCAACACGAGGGCTATTGGCGACGGACTTCGTAATTTGAAACCACGGTCTAGTGACGAGGACGACACCTGAGCTAGCACCCCCTCTCCTAACTTCCACACCACTCCAGTGGGTGTACTTTGGGCCCCGACTGATTTAACGTGCGACAGTGTTCCGACTAAAGCGAGACTCATCACTAAACATCACATTGGCCTACTGTCGCAAACTCCAGTTTAAACAAGTGTGTTTATGCGTAGATGTGAAGGGAACTCAAACTGCTGGTTGTCTGGCATAATACAGACATAAAATTTTCTGAAAACAGTTTGTCTAGATATACATACTCCTGTGGCAGGTGTGAACACTGAACCCAGTTCTCTGGCATAATTTTCCTTCTGAAGTCGCACAATTATTGCCAGATATCGGTTTTGGTGAACGGTCGTGACTCTTGGCCTGTCTGGCACTGGTCATCAGTTAACATTTCCCGCACTTTGAAACCTTATCTTCAATCTTGAGGTCACTTATTCACATTCAAAATTCGAGACACTCCAGTTTGTGATCTTCCCGATTCGAGCATTCCTATGATTCTTCCTTTCGCAAACATGTTCAGCTGTCTTCTTCGTGTAGTCATTTTTTCAGTTTAATCATTCGCACATGAGTTGAACAACCCTGTTTGAGCTGAGTATACCCAGTGACCCTGTTCCGACGTACATCTGTGTTTTGCACATGAAGACGTCGATTGAAATGTTTTGCATAAATATAAAGTTTCTTCTTCAACAAATGATTACCTACAATTTATTTCGAGTAAATTCACCAATATTTACTCACAGAGATTTGCCTTTTACGAATTATGTTTGACTGTTGGACTGCTGAATAGTGTTCATTAGGGGGAAATTACGTGCACTGGGTAAAAATGACTTCTACCGACTGTCAATAAGTCCTCAGAATTCAATTTCAAGATTTGAAAGAAGGAAAAAAAAAATGTTTCTCAATGTACAAATCATTTCATTTAAATAAGATTTTACTTCACATATTGAGATAAAAGAATCTTAAAGAATTAAACTTTCAAAATATTCTCTGAATCACAAGCTACCAGTATTTCCTCCGATTGTTGAACTGTCCCTTCTCCCGTTATGTGTCTGGCTCGTCTTTCTATTCATCGCGTTACGGAAACTCAAATGTAAAATCGGCTTTATCAGTTGGTCGCCTCAGCGGCACAATTGTTAATCAGATTTAACTATTTGATTGGGTTCCAACTCACTGTAATGGAAATAATCCTGTTTCATAATTTGTGGAAAATACCAGGTATCCAACAGAGGGAAGCATATCAGAATACTGAAAAACCACCTTTTTTAGATAAGAGAAATACAAACAGTTTTCCCTATGGCGTGACATGCTTGCTTACTGTTTTAAAATTTAATCTTAGACGTTTAACTATTTGTGATTTTTTTCTTCTCTAACCTCGGGGAGTTTTCATTTTTACAGCGTTCTCCTTCATTAATGAACTCCAGAGACATCTTAAAGTCTAATTAAATAGTGACTAAATTCACAAATCCCAGTGAAGAGACGTCAGAAAAAGAACAAGTCAGCTTATTAATTTTCTTCTCAGAATATGTAAGATTACTCTCTCAGACTATTCCCTCTTGCCTCACTTTAATTCTAGCTTATAATTAAACAATACAGTTCATTTCCTAACAACTCACTCGCAACAAGTGAGACACTTTTTGTATGCATCAGATTCGACTCCTTATTTTTCTAAAAACGAGTCACTTCTAACCAATTTTACTACACACGACTTATTATTATTAATCACTTCAATTTACAAACATCTATCAATCTGTCGTTATCATCTAACTCATTCCTTTTTCAATTCTACTTCGTTTATATATCACTATACTTAAGTCAATTCATTGCACTTCTTATCTTCAACCAATATACCTAATCACGTTTCTTTTGATTTTCAATCAGTTGGAAATTTTTGCAATTCAAATTATAAAATGTCTCCAAGAATAGTGAAAAGAAAATCTCGAAATGGCCAACGTCACAAATCTTCTAACATTTATCGAATTTTCATAAATAACACATGAAAGAAATCAGCCAAGCGTTCTCAATTTTAACCATGAAATCAAAAAAGTGTAATATTAGAAACCTGTTAGGGTTTCAGTTACCTGAAGGATTGTTTTTACTATTTATTTATTTAAAAAATATTGAAGCATTCTTATTTTTCTATCGAATGAATGCGTTTTTCTTCATTTAATGACAGATGGTGATTCATAGAATGTATTTTCTTCCCCTGCAGCAGAAAATTATCATATTTTCTTAGAATCAATCCTGATACTTGACTGCAGCTCTCAAGTATTAGAGTTCAGTCCTTAAAAATGATACTATTTCCATATTAAACCTAGAATACTTTATAGTAAAAAATATTATTCAAAAGGACTTTTAAAGAATTCACATAAGATAATGGGACCTAGTATTTAATCTGTATTTAAGTGCACTGTTTAAATTAGCAAATATCCTTTCACAATTTTCTTAGATTTGTGTGACTTTTTATTTCGATCCTACATATAATTTATTCTTCTGAATCAGAACTAGTTTCGTCAGAATGTTAAATCAGTATTAAAATAAATTTGCATATATTTTTCAAAAATTATTCTTAATTTTTAAAAATATCTATCATTACATTTTTTTGAAATTCTAATTTTTCCTTTGTTCAAAATCGGACTATTGTTTAATTGCGTAAGTCCTAGCATGTGTACTCAAGTGAAACTAATTTTATACTGAACATTAATTCCATGTTCCACACAACTCATAGAAAGTTTTATTTAATTTTTATGTGAAGTCAAAGTTAAAATCAAATTAAATCTTTAATTTAATAATACTCACTTCCCCCCACCCTATTTTAAAAAAGAAACGATTTATGTCTACACAAAAACTTGAAAACATTGATAAAAGAAATTATGGTAAGTTTTATTTCCACTGAAGGAAAAAAAATACTATCGAAATAGGTTTCTAGTGCAAAAGATAGTTGTCGTTGAAAAGAAAAAAGTAATTTCAAAAGTTAGTCTTTACGTTCACTTTCGAGTTTGCTAAATATTCGTGCAATCTGTCTTATAAAATAAAAATAACTTTCAACACAAAGGAATAAATATGAACAATCGGAAATTACCCTTTGTAAAAAGGATAAAAGCAATTTTTTTAAATTTAATTCCAAGGAAACCGTCTAATCGGAAAAGTTAAACAAAAAGTTTTTATTTGTTACCACAAGAGGCGCCTTCGTTTCGTTTTTTTCCCCTGCAATTTGAATTATAACTAGTAACAGTTATCTGGGGTTAACATAAATTATCACTATTTTCCTTTCAACGCATGCATATTTTGATAGTATTTTTGAAAAATGTGAAAATGTATGAACGATGAACGATATATTCGAGATGTCTCGCTTTTATTAATCTATATATTAGTCGTCAGTTGTAGTATTAACTATTGTACTTTCTCTTCTGAATCTTTTAAAGCCTGATTTACCCTTGTGTGCGTGTTATAAACGATTTGCATGTTATGAACTCGCATTTTTTCTTGATTTTCCTTCAGAAGTTTTAGAAAGTTTAGTTAGAATATTTTAATATATTTATTGAAAAAAAAAAAAGTTTTCCTATAAAATTAAACCCATTTTTTTTCTTCTTGTATTTAATAGGTGTTTTATATCTCGTAAGCAATGGAACATACACAGCTGCGTACCCTTTACACGATGTAAGTATCAACAAAATTTGATTTTTTTTTTTGTCGTATCACTTAAGAATTTTATCATTCAATACCCTCCCTTAAAATTTAAATGTAATGTGTATTGCAGACTCTTTTAATGCAACAAGAATTTCTGTTCATCGTATGACATACATACTTTAAAAATCTTACAATACGAACTATTCTCATTGTACGAACGGTTCATGTTGTCTTTTTTTATTTGTTAAGTTTCTGTGGGACTTTAATAATATATCTTAATTCTTGTCGACGTTTCGAACCAGCGATGTATATGCTTGGCATCATTTTAATATCTGCAGATTGTTCTTTTTCTTTTCCGCCTCCATTGTTTCAATAAAGTTGGCTTCTAAACCAAAACAATAATATTATCGTCACCTATAAGAACAAACATAGAACGAATTTCGTTAGGAAATGCGGGAATAGTTCAAAAAGTACCTGTTTTTTCAGAAATTGGCGTTACTTAGGCAAATTGGTATCTACCATCTGTTAAGCGATGTCAAAAAATATAACACTGATTCATAGGTTAGTTTTGATTCGGAGCCAATTTACTACCATATAAAAGTTCGATTGCTACCTCGTCGAGTCGTCACCTTTGATGGGACCTGGAATCCTCCTTTTACACCGGAAATCACAAACGACAGTAAAAACAATGATAAATCCGGGTTTTTTTCTAGGATGAGAAGAAGGTCATACTCATGGATTTCTTAAAAAAAGGAAAATCGATCACTGGACAATACTACAGTGAATTACCTCATTCGCATTCCTAATATCCCATTTCTCATTTCTAAAACGGATATTTTTTAACTGCTCTCTTTTATTCGCGTGATCAAGTGTTTATTTACGACAAAATCGATTCTACTCTGAATAATGAAACAAAAACTGATTGCGATGACATTGGGGATATTTTCAAAACATTTATGACAATTAAATGCCCGCATAATGATGGGTGAAAGTGCTAAAGCCTTTTTTTTTCTCATTATTTCCAAACCATGTGGTTATATTATTGGTTTCACGAATATTTTTCGACTTAAAAGTGAAAAAAACTTTCAAAAAAAGTACGAGGTAAATAGATCAGCTTCTTTATATTGATCTAAACAAAAAAATCTATAGAACATTTTGGAATATTATTTTGACTAATTATTTATGGATTTAAGCGGATATATTCATCAGTCTATTTTATTTCTTTTTATCGAGAACAATAGTTTTGCTTAGAAGGTACTCTTAGGCTCTCTACCATCCATATTGAATTCGTGAATGTATTGGTAATCCAATGGTATTCCTTCTTTCCTCTTTAAACCTAGACTATTGTATTTATTTGAATGCAATAAAGTGAGTTTCCCCATAAGTTTTGAAAATATTTTAAAATATTTTTTTTGAAAAGGCAAGAAACCTCATGTGGAAATCATGAAAATAAATGTAAAAATATTTTTAAAAATTAAAGAGAAAATGTAATTCCGTAAGACCCTCCACTAGATTTTGCTCTTTTGGATGCTCGTGATCGCTTTCAAATAAATAGAATAGTCTAGTTTTATAAAGGAAAGGAAGAATACTATAGGATTAATACGAAGGCTGTTTTTTTCATCCTCCGATTGGCTATAATAAAAAGACGGGTGAATATAAAAAAATAATTTTACTACCAAAAGCAATGTACAACAAAGGTTACTTGTCTACATAATCACCTTGACGATTGAGGCATTTGTCATATCTGTGAACGAGCTTTGCAATACCCTCTTCATAAAATGTTGCCGCCAATGAATTGAGGTGAGTTGTGACCGTTTCTTTGAGCTCCTGGTCAGTTTGGAAGCTCTGTCTCCCAAGCCACTTCTTCGATTCAGGAAAGAGATGAAAGTCACTTGGCGCTATGTCGAGGCCATATGATGGATGTTTGAAAATATCCCATTTAAATCATTCAAGGAGCAGTTGGGTTGAGGAAGTAGTTCGGACATCTTTAAATTTTCGACACCATTCATGAACAATACCATCACTCATAAAGCTGTCTCCATACACTCGACTCATTCTTCGACGAATTTCCGCTGCACAATTCCCTTCTGCCTGCAAGAAACGAATAGCACTTCGAAATTCACACTTGGCGGGAGAATCAATAGAGGCAGCCATGTTTACATGACTGCAGTTCAACAAGAAAGTGTGTGTTGGCAATGACAAAGCGTGTATGGGGGAGATGCGCAGTAGCCTACTGCGCACTCCAGCTCGTTGCCGCATTCCTGGTCTTCATAGTGTGCGAGTTTTTCCTGAATTGAAGAAGTGCTTGAGGGGCAGCGCTTCCAAACTGACCAGAAGATCAAAGAAACGGTAACAACTCACCTCAATTCATTGGCGGCAACATTTTAAGAAAAGGGTATTGCAAAGCTCGTTCACCGATATGACAAATGCCTTAATCGCCAAGGTGATTACGTAGAGAAGTAGAGAGTACTTTGTTGTACATTGCTTTTGGTAATAAAATTATTTTTTTATATTCACCCGTCTTTTTATTATAGCCAATCAGAAGTTGAAAAAAAAAACAAGCCTCGTATTAGGTTAATGAAATCAAAATGGTTGGTAGATGGGTGCCTTAATTTTTATTCCCATAAAATACAGATTGAGTAAATAAAAGTGCTTATTTCTTAAATTTATATTTGATTGTTGCAAAAAGTCATTTCAAAACATTTGAGTAATTTTCTTATCAAAATGTTCTTCCGCTTGCAATTTCCAATAAATTAATTTTGAAAGGTTATTTATTTTCCTACAATTTCTTTGCATTGTTAAATATTTATAACGATAGATTTTTTTAGAGATTTTTTTTTATGCTTGATGTTTGTGAGTAGTAATAAACTAGATTTGAGAAGGAAACGAGAAATACATAGGATTAACATTATGCTCATGAAATAAAACAAGGTGGTATAGGGAAACCTTATGTGTACCAAGACGTGCTTGGAAAAACCAAATGCCCAATTTAAAACTTTTGTTTTTATGACAAATAAGTTTTAAAATTAAAGGTAGGACTTTTCATTTTGTGTGTGCCTAATAATGATATTTTAATCAATATATAAAACTATAAAATTATTTTATTAGTCAAAAAGTTTTTTTTTCTTCTTAGTTGAATATGGATATAATTTTTGAGACATATTTGCATTTAAGTACCATTTTTTAAAAAAGTATTCCTTAAGTATACAAAATATTTTACTCCTTCTATATAATATAAAACACAAAAAATAGTGAACTAACTTTTTTAATAATAATATTACTGTATATGATCTTTCAAAAAATTATAGAGCTTTTTAAAGCGTCTGGGAAAAATGTACTCGAACCCCTGGAAAGGGTCCAAAATCGGGCCCTACGTAATATTACCGAGGCTGTAAAGACCACCCCGATAAATGCCATGCTTTTGTTGACTGGTAATTGGCCATTTAGAACTGTGATTCAAGAGAAGGTCATTATTTTCGGGAAAAGATCATTAAAGTACCTGGATGTTTTTCACTCTGGAACGAGGTCAGTCGGGACTTGATCAGAAATCTAAATACCCATATGGGCTTCCTTCAGGTAAGAACTTCATTCGGCTTAAATTTTGAACCAGAACTCCTCGTTCCACCACAAAACCCAATAAAATTGACAGTCACTCAGATTAATTTTGATAAGGGTTACTAAAAGTAGATTCTTCTATTTTAAGAGCCTTGGCGCTTGTATTGCGCACCTACTACCCCAAACCCGAGTGGCTTCGGAATTTTACTGATGGGTCTCGCCTGGACACTGGCCCTAACCCAGGTGCTGGAGTTTTCTCCAAAATATTTTCTATCTACATCGCTGCGGGGAGAGGTACTGCATTTGACGGAAAAATTGCTGCGATTTGCACAGACCTATGCCAGTTACACTGGCACCTGGATATGTTCACAAGAGCGGTTGTCCTATGTGATTCAAAGGCTATATTGCTAGCCATCGTATCTGATGAACATACGATAACTCAGGACATTTTGGACTGTCGTCGTCACCTCGAGAACCTGGCTTCTTTTGAGAAAACTATTGTCTTCTTGTGGGTTCTGCCCACTGTGAGGGTCCTGGTAACGAGACAACGAACTATTTGGCTAAAAGGGGTGCTTTGATTAAGCAGAATATGTTTTTCGTCCTTTGCATCTCTGTACAATTAAAAACCTTATTAAAAAATCTATCAAAGCCCATGCTCAGGAGGACTTTTCCAATCGTCTAACTCACAAGGCTTGGAAGAATACTGTCTCAAATTTGAGTAATGGCCCAAGACATAGAGCCGTCGATGTATTCCGCCTAGCCACTGGACATGATTGCTTATGAAAACATTTTTTTACATTCAAAATTGCTCCTTCCCCGGCTTGCACTCTTTGCAGTTCTAGTGAGAATATGGACCACGCTCATCTACGATATTGTACTCCACTGTCCTGAGCTTCGAAAGTATTTTTTTTCTGAACGTTTCTGGGAGGCAAGAGACATGTTGGATTAATGAATGTTGCAGCATTTCTTATTCTTATTTTGTGTTTTGTTCCCTAGTAATTGTAATTGTTTTTTTTTTCTTTATTTCTTTTGCTGTAATTGTTTATAATCTGCCATTAGAAATAAAATAAAAATTTGGAACAATTTTAATTTCTTCTCATATAAAAAATTATTTATCTCTCTCTCAGAAAATTTAAGTGTTATTTAGAGAAATAAACAGTTTCACTTTCCTTTATAGAAGCATAAAATGTTTCGAATCCTATAGTGTAATATTTGTTTTAAGAAATGGTTCCTAAAAGCAAATATTTCTCAAAAATTATATATATTCAACTAAAAGAGGGGAAATTTTTGACTAAAAATAACTTTGATAATTCTATAGAATGATTAAAATATTTTTATTAGGCCCACAAACATTCTGAGCTCTACAAACAATTTCAAAAAACAAATGTCTCAAAAAAGAGCCTTAAATAAAATATTTTACTGTTCCTTTCATCTGCTGGTACCCTTCATTTATTCTCATAAAAGGCCTATTCATAAACAAAACTGTTTATTTCTTATGCTTATGTTTAGTTGTTGCAAAAAGTCATTTGAAAACATTTGAGTATTTTATTAAAACGTTTTCGTTGACAATTTCCAAAAAGCAATTTTGAAACATAATTTTTTACCTAGTAACCCGATTTGCTTGCTTTGTCAAATATTTATAATGATATATTTATTGGGGATTTTTTTCGCCATTAATGTTTGTGATTATACGCAAATAGATTATTTGCTGTCAATTTTGAATTAAAAAAATTTCAAGTGCATTAGTGTTATAATTATTGCGTGTCAGGCAATCATTCCCTATTGTTTGTTTGTAGAAAGCGAAATGCGTTTTATCAAAAATTCATCTTGATATTTTAATTGGTTTGGTACACAAAATATACAAACGTGTTCTTTTACATGTACTGTTTCTCATTTCTATTCAGAAATATGTTTATTTACGTAAAGTAATATTTTTTAGCTTTTTATTTCTTGTTTTAATTTAAATGTTTATCTTCAGAGATTATAAGCAAAAAAGATTATTTAATCTTACGACTTTTTTTAGATTGTAATTATAGTGATATATGAACACATTGAGCGAGAAATGTTCTGAAAGTTGCTATTTTAGTGTATTCTAATCTGAATTAAGTTAAATGAAAACACGAAGATTGATTAATATTAATAATCATCAAAGCTTTTATCTCTAATATTTTACTATGCGTGGTCTTCAGCATACAATAAAAATTGCACGACTTAGATAAGTTTTATCGTGAATGAAAAGTATTATTAATCTGCAATATAAAAAATATTATTTCAAGGTTCGTCGTCAATAGCCCTCGAGATGCTGTACTACGGAATTGAATGTATTAACGTTATTTTAAGATGGTCACTTTAGACAACATTCTACCTATCTCTTTTGCTCCGAAGACATTATTTCGTCGAGTCGTGGGTTCGTGTCCTGATGCCACTAAATGCGTTCCATGCAACAGGCTGATGTAAGTTAAATTTGTCGAGGCTCTAAGTTTCTTCGAGGCGTAGTGTGGAAGTTTGAAAAGGGAGATGCCAACTCAAATGTCTTCTTCGTCGTTTGACCGAGTCTCAAAATTACGAGATCCATCGCCAATAACCCTCGTGCTGATTTTGAGTAAGACATCAATAAATAATCAATCAATCGTATCTCCATTTTCTTAAAATAAAATGACCAAGTTTAAGTATATTTTAAAAAAATTAACTGGCCGAATAATAACCAATTTTTTTAATGGGAGATTTTGTCAAAAAAACTTAGGTTAAAATGTACGCTAATTTTCGTCGGAATGAAACTTTTTATATGTTGCTCTACCAATGACTTCAAAAAAGAAAACTATTTAAAAAATATTTAAGAAAATATTCTCATTAAAGGTAATACTAATGGTATATATACGCACAAGAAAGTGTGGTCTAAAGGACAAATATATTTTCAAAAATTTTCCTTAAATGTGGACGTTTTTAACATAACAGAGTCAGGGGAAATGGTTTGGGAAGTGAGCCCCTATTATTTACTTAAATATTGCGAAGAAAGTGTGTCGAAGAAAAATAAGTTTTTGAAAGATTCATTGGAGTGGCATGGTAGTGATTTTTAAAAACCACTACGGAATGAATGTTAATTCGACCATTTTAACAAACATTGCATCATATGAGAAAGATAAAGTTAACTTTCTTTGATATAAATGGCATTTTGATAAAATATTCAAAACTAGCAGGAAGAAACTCATGCATGAGGAAGGTAGTTTAAACGTTGTCTGTTTTTGACATTGTGCTTTTCGCGATTTTCTCCTCTCTAATCTCGGTTACTTTTATCGATTTAAACTGCATTACATTGCAATTTCTTCCAAACCCAACTGCAACGTGATTAGGTAAGATTGAAGTGAAGTGAAGATTGAAGTGAAGTGATTTGAAGATAATGATATACAAATGAAGTAGTGGGAGATAGAAGATAACGACTTGCTGACAGAGAACTGTTATTTGGATTGAAATTCTTCTAATAGTTTGGTAGATAAAAACGGATTTCATACTAGAAGCATTAGGATAAGAATCAGCTGTCATACTAGTGAAGTTGTAAGCTAAGAATTTATTAGTTAGAATTGTAAAATTAATTTGGGATTCGAGAGAAAGTGACTTTAATTATAACCATCATTGACTGATAATGAAACATTTTGGTTTTCCTCTTACATGTCTTCATTTGGAGTTGTTTTTATTACTTGATATCTTTTACTAAGATATGCCGCAAGAGAGGATAATGAAGGGCAATCGTTACAACCTTGTTAAGGCAAGTTGATGTTACCCCTGCGTGTTTACAGGCGTTAAACGGCGCCAAAACAATTTTGACGTTGATTCAGAGGCAATTTTTTATTGTTGCCTTGTCGAGTTGTCACAGTCGATAAGATCTGGATTCATCATTACGCACAGGTAACCAAACAATAATCAAAGCGATGGAGTGCTTCAGGTGTATCTGCTCCAAAAGAGGCGAAGAAGGTGCCATCTACCAAAGAAAACTATTTTCACTCGGCGATTTTTTTAGAATGTGGATACCGTCACACCGATTGACATTTTAAAAAATATAGAAAACGATTACGTGACACCACTACAATGTGTTACCCTATTTCCGATTTCTAATACGGGTAGCTTTTGAATTACCTTCGTATAAAAGCTTTGATGACGTGAAAACCTTTAAATATTACGCGATTATTTAGTCAATGGTTAAAAAAATTTGTGAAACGTACCGTCTCTTTCAGGGTCCTTACGGCAAAGGTCCTTATAACAAAGAAGAAGGTGAACCAAATCTCAGAAGAGTAAGTGTTTTGAACTTAATATTTTTGTGATTAACACAAACAAATTATCTTCTTTTGAATGATACCTTTAATAATGATTAAAAATCATTTTTAAGCTTCGAATAAATATCTGTTTTGGTAGTTTTCGTAGAAGTAATAAATGTATCATTGGAAAATTCGGAATGGAATTACAAACATGTAGATATAGAAAATCCACATAATTATATTGTTAAGAAACGTACAGTTATATGTGCATCCAACATTTTTTATCTATTATAAGATATCCTTTTCATCAAAGTAATTTTAAAAGCTAAATTTTGTAATGAGTCTTTTGATTTGTCAACGAAGCAATTATTTTAATTTAGGCGAGTTTGTGTTAATACAAAAAAACCTCTCAAGGGATTAGTTTTAGCTTCCATCTATCTTAAAATGCTCTCACACACACAAATATTTGTTTAAAACAAGCTTTGCTAATATCAAGAATTGTTTAAACAAATATAATTTTTCACTAAAGCATAAAATTATTTTTTGGAAAATAAAGATCTCCAGGCAAACGATTTAAAGTCAGGTTCTCAAATGAATAAATAAAGCAAGAAATTCTTGATCATAATTATGAAATATCATACCTAATTATATCAATATCTTTCCAATGCATTTTCAACACTTAATTCATTTATTTTTTACTTTTGTTAGGTTATATCATTTTCATCCTATTCTTACAATTCCTTAATGAAAAGGATTCTAAAATATTGTTTTTGGTATATTATCATATTTGGTATTCCAGCTTTTCTTTCGCATGTATTAATTTCAATTCTAGATATTTATAGTACTCTGATAAAATCATTTGAAGTTGGAAAGAAATAGCGTCACTGAACATAATTCCTGAACAAATATCAGATCGAAATATTTAACTAGTTTATTCACACCTTGAATAAATAATATGAAAATAAATTAATAATGGGGAAAGTTTAACTAATCATGTCCTTAATCAAGTATTATAATAAGGAGCTCTGCATACCTCAATAATTCTTAAGAATCGACACCAAATCTCTGGAACCGATTCAAGTAGACCTCCAGAGACGGGTTTCGAATCAAATATGCATTTTCAATACATTGCCTCACAATTGCCCAAATAAATCTCTCCAATTCCTCTATCTCCTCATGTGGCCACGGCACTCAAGTGGTCATGGTAGCAAACTCGCACCCGGCGTTGTGCCATCGAGTCGTGGATTGGAGTTATGATGTCTCTAAAGATCAGCCGAAAAGTGGGGCTGATGCACATTAAATGTATCGAGGCACCAAATCTTCCCGTTGGCAACTTGTAAAATTTCGATGAGAGAGGTTCCAGCTCAGGTATCGCCCTCGTCACTTGATTGGTGTTCAAAATTTTTAAGTCCAACGCCAGTAGTTAAGCCAGTAAGTGCGACGTCGTTAATAAGCAATCAAGCAAGCAATCTCCTTCTTTATCTTATTTTCTACACTTTTTATATAGTAATGCTAATTTACATGCATCACGATTCTTTCACAAGGCGAGGTTTTAATATCAAACATCGTTTAAAGTAATCCCAGGAATTAGTTAGATGGAAATGCACTTGAGAAAATGTTTCTAAGTCGGCTTCTCAAACAAAAAAAAATACCTGGAAGCTTGATTTTTTCATATTAAATATAATATACCAAAAATAAAACGATTATGTAAATTTTCAATTTTAAATGTACTTTAATTAAAAAAAAAATTCACGTATTAAATCGTTTTTATACCATTCTTTTAAAATTACTTCGATGTGTTGGCTTAAAGCAAAAGATACATTATCAATGTAAAGTTTCCTATTGCGGATGCAATTTTCATATTTGTATTGGCTTAAAGATTTATCATTTAATTCAAATGTACATTTTATTCTCTTGTAAAATCGAAAAAAGAAAGTTAAAGAGAAAAACATTTTTTTCAGCTCCTTTACAGTGAATGGGCGAGATTTGGTTGCTGGTATAAAAGACAACCGCTTGGACTTATCAGGTGAGTAGAGTCCTTCAGAAAAATTGATTTTTAAATTAAGCTTTATTAAATATTAACAATTATCTCAGGAGAACTAACTACTAATTCTGAAAGATATATCATCAATAACATAAATAAGACAATCGTCAAATGAAAGGGCATCCATAATAACTTCGGTTGTTTTCATCGCTGATTAAAACTTCTAATGACTAAAAGAGACCTAAATTATGATGTTAATGGATTAATTAATTAACTTCTAAAAAGAGACATATTTCGATTATGGAACCTGATCTTTTCAGAATCAGGTGGAGAACAATCTTAATAGTCTTGGGTTCTGAATTTCATTCTATCCTGATTATTAGATCCAACCATAACTCTTATGGGGCCATATAATAAATTATTTTTGCGCAAAGAATTAATTATGATTTCAATTCAGTCCTTTGAAACTAAGCGATTTCAGATAGTTATTTAAGATTAAATATCTCCCGAACTATTGAAGGAAAGTACAAGAAATTTTGAATTTATAAGTTGAAGGAGAAATTAGTAAAATGTGGTAATGTAAAATGTGAATTGCGACATACTTGAGGAATTATTCGTGTGTCATAATTCACTAATTGTAATTCATAATTTATGCTATTCGTAATGTAACTGTTGCGGTATTTTATAATGCTTTTAGAATTGAAGAAAAATATATGTGGTTTGGTACAAAAATCTTTGAAAAGTGATGTGCGGAAGAAAAAAGTATTTTTGTTAAATGTTCGAGAACGTTCATTTAATGTTGGAGACCGTTTTTTAAATCTCCGTATCTCAAAAACCTTGAAGAAGAATTTTACGAAATTTGAAACTAAGACCTTTTACGTGATGAGTGAGTGAATGTAAAGTTTATTGGCGCAAGAGCCAGATATGGCTATGCTGCGCCAAACAAGATTAAACTGTGGTCTAGACGTAAGTTGAAAAAAAGATAAAAAAGTGGTTGACAAGAAGGAGGGTCAAAAATAGAAAAGGATCGCTAGGGTATCCCGGGAGTGCGTCACCCGTGTTTACCAAAGACAGTAAACCCCATGGGAAAGAAAAAGATCACTAAGGTGCCTCGGGGTCATGATGCCTGTACTTACCTGAAGAAGGTAAGTCCCTGGGGTCTTTTACGTGATGAAACGAAAAAAATTGGCATCGAAACAGAGAAATTTTTTAGAGGTTATCGTATTTACTGGAGTATAAGTCACTTATTTTATCTTGAAGATTCATCCTTAAAATGGGTTGTGTCTTCTATAATGAAGGTAAAGACTGTTTTCAAAGCCATACGCACCGTCTTTTACTCGAATGTTCCCAAATTCTTCGTGTGCTGTTAATGGTGCAATCAATCTGAAACTCGAGTCAGATGACAGTGACACTGGTTGTTCAGATTTACTGAAAGATTAGTTTACTATCCCAAATAACTAATTATTTTAACCATTTTTAAATCATTCTTTAACCGTTCTTTGCGTGATTTTTTTTTTTTTTTTTTTTTTTTTTTTTTAAAAAAAAAGGGGGGTAAAAAAATGGGGGATATTTTAAAAGGAAATTTTTTTAAAAAAATCCTAGTAAAATATATAATATAAAAAAAATTAAGAAAAACAGAATGATGGAAGTATCCATCATCATGCAAATTTACATGCTAAGCTCAGTTCAAAATATGATGACCTCTTCTGCAAGTGGAAACCAGTGTCAGCAGTCTCATCTACCACATCATCATCGTCATTCTCCTCTTGCAACACTCTTATAATTGCATCTGCATCGAGGTACTCGTCGTCAGAATTTTCGTCATCAAGGCCATCTTCTGATAGCCAACCACCATCTAACTGGTCCAAATAATCTTCAATGTCCCTCTCTTCTAAATTTCTCAACAAAAAAAGCATAAAATAAACACATAGTAAAAAAATTTAGTCATACATTAGAAGTGAAACAACTGCATAGTGATGTAAATTTCTGTCACATAGTTTTGGGAAGATTATTTGGGGTATTCGATATGAATTGCACAGAAAATAACAGAAATACAAACAATAAACCTTTTTTCCACTCATTATCGCTTTTATTAAAAAAATATTTCAGATTATTTTTTTTAAAAATATTCACAAGAAATTGCACATTTTTCGAACCATAACAAACTGTGGAATGACAAGTTCAAACTCGCTACAACGATAGTGATATTTAAATTTTTTGACAGTTACGTTCCTTATTAAGTAATAGTCGTGAAACATGTTGCCAACAACAAACAATTTACAGTACGCCTGTTTCGAGTACAATATTTTATTCACTAAATATGAAATGGAAATTTCCATCATTATCAAAAAGGGTTAAAGCTTAGGTTTTGCCGGAAAATATTATTAAATCTTTTGGATGCTTCTTATACGAATATTGTCCAGAAAATAAGTATACTCAATTTCTTAAAAATCGAAGAAGTGAAATGCTTTAGAAAAATTTACAAATTCATATATGTGCATCAAAGACTATATTTCGACTAATTCGCCTTCCTTCATAATGCACTTGTAAGCCAAGAGATGAGCTTACTTATACCTTTGTCCAAAGAGTCTGGATGGCATTCTGGAAATTGTTGGCAGTAAGAAATATTTTTCAGCCCATAACAGACGACTTCAGGGAGGTGAAAAGATGAAATTCTGAAAGTGCCAGATCAGGGCTATAAGAGAGGTGGCTGATATTGTCCACTCTAAATGAGTGCAAGAGTTACTTTGTGGCGTTGCTGTGTGAGGAGGTGCATTTTTAAACAACAAACACCCTCTCATCGTTCACATCCTCCTTTTGTTCTGTATCGTCCACCGCAAATTTCTTATGGTTTCTCAGTACCCTTCGGCCTTAATTTCTTCTTCCAGGTTAAAAAATTTTGATGAAAGGAACTTGTTTATGCCCCTAAAGAGAAAGGGGCTGTGATTTTTCGAGCCTAAACAATGAATTTGAATTTTTTCTGCAAGCCTTACACTCACAATACTACTCGAACTTGTAAGTACGCTTCATGATCCCATCCCATTAATTAGTTTTTATTTCGTTAAAAATCTCGCACGGTTCGTTTCTCTTCGTGAGAAAAAACAGTATTAAATTCCTCAATTATCAGCAGGCGGGATTTGAAATCGAGGCTCTCATTTCAATGTGGCACTACATTACGAGATTTCAATCGATCTGACAAGCAAAGACACCTTCTAGTAACAATATTTTAAGTTGTCTCGGTAGCATATTGGTCATGGTCGCGGACTCGAGACCGGCGTTTTATTCGTTACGTCGTGGTTCATTGAGTCTAGACTTTAAAGACACATCATGTATATCTGTACATTTCAAGACACACTGATGCACGTTAAATCTGTCGAGGAAGCAGAGTGGAAGTTTGGAGAAGAGGTGCGAGTTCAGGCGTCATTCCCGTCATCGCGGTACAAAATCACCAAGTTCGACGTCAGTAGATCTAATATTCTTCTTAATGTGACATTAATGAAATAATCGCAATAATTCCAATATTTTGATCCTGATCGTAGCCAACTTTATGGAAAAAAATTATCAGTTCAGAAGCTCGGTGTTCTTACTTTCTGGACAATCTTAATATATAGGGGCGTGCGAGGGTTGTTTAGAAAACAAAACGATTATTAAAATACTGTAACAACTAATTCATTTACATCCAGATTTGGTTCTTTTTAATTCATCAACCAGTAATTCCAGCGGAGATGAAAATTTTTAATTTTTTCTGACCTTTGATATCTGATAAAGAAGAATTTCCATTTTATCTTATTAATACAATAAAAATAATTACGGTATAAAAAGAAGAATTATATTAACAATTTTTATAATACCACAGTAAAAGTTTAGTTATATATCCGAGAAAATTACCTTTTAATCCACTCTTAACAACATAAATAGATCCATTCTAGTTTCTTGACTTTTCTGAGTAATAGCTTCCATCTTATTATTGGCGATAGTTCCACAACTCTCATAACCATTTTTTTTTCCTCTCGTGAATCGATAGTTTATATATTAGACTTTCTTCTCTTTTCTCATCATATCTTGACGCAATTTTCAGGAATTTCAAGAATGTCTGGAATTTCAATTTTCCTGAGAATTTAGATTGGGGAAGACAGCTGCGTTATTGCAATGACCCTGTCCGAGAGAAGAGTGGAAAAAAAATTCTTAGAATTTTCTCGAGATTTCGTGACGGGTAAATTGCGATTGCTTAAATAACGAAGTTCAGATTTTCCATAGAATATGCGCTCTTCGTTGTCTTTAAATAGTTGAGATTAAATCTTTTAAAATATGCGTGCATAGATTTTTTTTTCTTCAAAAATTTGATTTAATTGTTTAATAGATTAAAATTTCATAGTAATTAGAGACCCATGTGTTGGTTTTGCACATTATTGATGAACGGATTTAAATATGAAGAGAAGGAGTACGTAATTATGTGTAGATGTATTTAAATAAATGTGAGAAAATATGATACAGATTTTGAATATTGATTTTTGTTAAAAAAAAAATATTCTGATGAACCTCAACATTTCGAAATGCTATTTATCGAAATTCTCTATAAATGAAACCTTTTTCAGAAACCTTAAATATTTAATATAAAAACAATTTCTGTATATCGAACTTGGCGTTGTATGGAAGTTTGGAGAGGGAGGTATCAGTGTAAGAATCTTGTTCGTTACTTGACCGAGGCTCAAAATTACGAGCTCCATCGCCAATATCCGTATTATTGCTCTTCTGTGCGACGTTAACAATCACATCACATCTGCATATATATGGGGAAGGGGGTTGGTAAAATTTTTGAGTTCTCCATAAAATCCTTTCGGAAGGTGTAGGCTAAATAAACAACTGTGAAAGACCAAAAGACACGAGATACAAAGAACTAACCCTTTATTTCAAACTTAACAATAACTTCCGTAACAATAATATATCCGTAGCATGTGAAAGAGTTTCAGGGTCCAATGATGCAACCAAATGATCAAATTTGGTTTGTTCGACCGTAATGCCAGCTAACCTAAAACTAGCTTCAAACTGCATAAAAAATAGCTTTACATTACGAGACCAAAAACTAGGAACCTTAACAGTAACTCTGGCATAACCATTATTTGAATCCACAGTTCCTTCACTTTTAGTACCTTTACCTTCAAGCGACATCTCAATCTGAGCGAGGGTGATAATGAGTGAGTGATCGTGAAGTTTATGGTGCAAGAGGAGTGAGTGAGAATGTAAATCACACTGGCGCAAGAGTCAGATGTGGCTAAATCGACATCTTAAACTGACTATGAAAAAGTAAAAAATTTTACCGACCAATTTCCTGCCTCAGAGGTTCGAACCATAGATAGGGACGTTACCAATTCACAGGTCTCAGAGAGTTTCCGACGGTCAACATATCTTTCCAGCTTGCTTCAAAGTTTGATGGTAAGTTCCTCAGCATCCAATTAGCCTTTCCAGTAGTTCACACTTGTTCCTTCACCGGTCACCAGCTTATGAGGAAGGGGGTTTCAAAATTTTTGAGTTCTCCATAAAATCCTTTCGGAAGGTGTAGGCTAAATAAACAACTGTGAAAGACCAAAAGACACGAGATGCAAAGAACTAACCATTTATTTCAAACTTAACAATAACTTTAACATTCTCAACTTTAAAACTCGACCTTCACAGGTCAGGAATCTACGAAGCAAGTGTGCCGAGAAAAGATCGCTCTATCCTTTTCTTCATATCGGCCTATAGCTCCGCAGTCAAAAACAACGTCAAAAGATGACGTAGGCAGCCGCCACATATAGAACATAATTTCTATATATCCAACAATATTAGAAATAGATTTGTATTCATGTACTAGATCTTAATTGTGGCTTATTATTTACTGATTTGAATATATTTTATGATTATTTTCGTCAAGATGAACCTAAAAATAATGACGATAAAGAAACTGGATTTATTGAAAACCTATAAAGAAAACAAATAACTGAAAATTCCACGCCATTAGCGCGGTTTGAGTTTAATTCCTCACGAAACTGAAGAAAATTTTACTTCCCTAAATAAAAGTGGACATTACTGAAACGGCTTACATAAAAATTTAATTCAAAAAGATGCTAGGAACTACTTTATCCAAAATATAGTAAATATTTAGCTTCATTTTTCGTACACATTCAATTTTAGTACATAATTAGCAAAATAGTTAATTGCATACATACTTCTTTTTTAAAAAATAAGTTTCTTTCTTGGTTGTTTTTCCTTGGAAGTCTTATTTATTCCTAAAAATAAACTATACATAACAGATTTCAGTAAAGATATGATGAAAAATTTCCAGTACGTATTTCTATTCACATGAAATATTTTTTCAAGAAAAAAAACCTAGGGTTCGCTACATAGAGGTTCAACTGTATTAAATTAGTAGAGTCTGATTAGAGTTTTTGGCAATGTGTTTCCCCACCACATCGGGGAATGGTTTTTATTCCGTGACGAAGGACTTCGACTGATATTTGACAATGTAGCATGCCCCCACTTCAGAATCATCATGATGATACGAAAAGGAATATTCTAAATGATATTTAAGGGAAGGTTGCTTTCCAGCCACAACAGCAATTGAAATATGTCCCCTCCACGTTGTGTTGAATAAATTTTGGACAATTTCCATGTGAGGTCATCGGCTGTCTCTAATTGAGATGACGGGTCTATTTCAGGAATGCGCCGTAATCTAAAAATCCCTAGTTGTGAATTATGTGCGTCAGTTTGACGCACAGATACAAGCTTTTGCGTCGGGAGCATATGCAACCAGTAGCTCTAGGCTGTGCTCCACCTAGTGTTCAAGTCGTAGGTCATCTCCAGCTCATTCGTCGTTCTCTCAACACAATTAACCAGAATTTTTTGTGGTCGCTCGAATCTTACTTGAAATGATCGCGAGGCTACTCGACAGTTGTTCTTTGTCACTGTGTTCCATACTAACTTGATAACTTTTTGATATGAGCTGTATCCCTTCAATTATTTAATCTCTATTATTTTTGTAATTATATAAACTAACTTCATTTTTGATTTTTGTTCCATTTCGGCTAGTGATATTCTTAAGCACAATACTGTATTTAAAATAAATGCTGATGTCTTGAATATTAAATTGTTCTGGATCATTCGTAGCTACTGATCTGAGATATTTGAAGAATGAAAAATGCTTGGGCATTTAAACCCATGCAGAATCGATTCAAAGCTCTCGATCTGTCGGTTCGGGAAAAAATTTATCCGGACCTACAGTTCTCTTAACAACTAGGCCAAAAGAAATTAAATATCGGGTTAGTTATTAATTTTGTTTTTAACTTTTCCGTCGCTCTTAAAGAGAGCTTTCCCAAATTATTGATGTTTATTTTCTTATGTAACAATTGCTTTTATTTAATCATAAACAAAATACCTAACTAATCTGAGCTTATATATCTTATCATAATTTTAAATTTTGAGAATTAAGCACCACTGCGTTAGCCACCTGTTCATGATCGTGATTTCATAGCCAGCTTCATTTCAGTTGAGCCTTGAACTCGAATCCTGAGTCCACTAAAATTCGTCAAATAGAAATGATGCTCGTTAAACTTGTCTAAGTTCAAAGTCTTCATTTCGACGTGGTGTGGAAGTAAGGAGAGTGGGGTGCCAGCTCAGGTATCCTCCTCTCCACTTGACGTGCATCCAAACTATTGTACATATATGCTGCTTCTAATTAGAACGATAGTAAACAGTTAATCAAAATAAAAATGCATTAACAAAAATGTTCGATGCTTCCACTTTCTTTGCGTGTGTACAAATTTTATTATCGAAGAGGTCACTTATTTTGATACCTATTAATAAACATTTTAAATCATATGCACTTTCCCACTAACGGAAAAAGCGTTTTCGTATTTTTGGATAATATTTACTATGAAGTTATATAATTCAACAAAAAAAATTTCATTACACTCAGAAGAAATTTTCCATCGTGAATATTACTTTATTTTGACGTTATTATATGTATAATAACAGAATAAAAATTTACATTTTTCTTATACATTTTCTTAAACATTATTAAAAATAAAAACCATCAGGTATTGTATTTGAATTTTTTTTTTTTTTTGAAAAAATGATTTTAATTTTTAAGTAACGAAAAAGATATAATGTAAAATAATAATAATAATTTTTTACAACGTTAAATGTTTTCGAAAATATTATCATAAGGCTATTTATTCCGATTTGTACTGGTTATGTCACCCACTACAAAAACATGAAGAAAAAAAAAATAAGAAAATGCTTTTCTACAGCAGAATATATCTCAAGATCAATAACTTTTTCATTTTTCAGAAAAAGTTGAATGAAGCTTTATTAACATCATATATCAAAGCAACTTAACGGTCTGTTACCAGCTGTCACAGATTTAGATTGATTACGAAAACTTGAAACATGTAATGTATTTTTTGGCAAGCTCATAAGTAAAAGAGCTTACATTACAAAATTTGCCCTAGTTCATAATAGCTTCCCATTGGTTTCTACAGCCAAATTTGCCTGTCAGTAAAACGCATGTCACACCAAATGTTCTATTTTCTTTATTAAAAAAAGAAATTGTTTTCAAACTGTAGATCTGGGATTGGTAAATATAGAAGAATCTATTATAATAAAAATATAAATTTTCATAAAAAATAAGTTTATTTTCTTAGCACCGTTATTCTTCATATATGTAATTCTTTCAGATTTACATTTTTTTTTTTCGGTTATCTTATTTTTCGGATCAAAAAAGAACACAATCAATAAATTAATTTATTTTAAAACATAGATTTCTTTCTATTCATCTGTCAATGGATGATGATTTTCTTGGGTGTGCAATGATCGTATTTTAGTTCTTTCGCAGTTTTTATCATACTATTGTTGCCTCATAAAACTTCGTATCCCATGAAAATTATCGCACTTTAGCTTCTCTTGTATCACGTGACAAAAAAATTAAAGTTTCTTCTTATTTTATTTTTAATATCTGGACAAAACACTGTCCTCAGTATAAATTTATTACATATTTTATCGTTTGCTCTAATTTTAGTTCGTGAATATTAATTTCAGTTTTTATCGCAGAATCACTTGTTTCGATTCATTTTGTCGTTAAAAGTGGCATCGGCATTTTGACACTTTGGATTTGTTTTTATTTTAAATTATTATCAGTATTCCAAAAGAAAGAATAAAGGATGTTGTGTTAGTCTAATGTAGTTAGTTATATGTTATTTAAGTTATTGGTTTTGTGCGAAGAATTTATTAGGAAATTAATTCTTTATTCAGTCGATACACTTTTAATGAATTAAATTTATGTAGAAAGTCATTGTGAGTAATAAATGTGTGTTGCAAACTGCAAAAGTACATTTTTTCTTGAACATCGTCAGATACTATCCAGGGTACTTGTGTAAAATCCCATCGAACATAAAATCTGGCGCAATTTCAGTCCAACTTACGCCAATCACTTCTGTAATCAAAATTTCCTCTCTCAAGATAGAGACGAATCTTCATTGTGACGCCACATTCATTCATTTATGAATTTAAGTGGCGGCGCATGGTTTCCTTATGAGTTTTTATTACACCATTATGCCGAGTCCAACAATTTTTCAACATTTGAATATACATTTCAACTTTTAGGGTATGCCAAAAATAATATCTATTGTTGGAATCACGATATATCCCTCTTATGCTTATAGGATGAATCACATTAGTACTATTTATACGGCAGAAGCGCTGGCTATATGCCACGCTTTAGACGATCTGACAGTGAAACAAAAATCTGTTCATCTTGTCAGATAATTACCTTGTTTTATATGCACTCCGAAATTAATGTATTCAATCTCCGAAAGTCATTCATAGATTGCCTAATAAGATTTTTATCAAATCTCAGTTTTAAAATCAGTTTATTTATTTTTTTACTTTGGATTATGGATCACTCAAAAATTTTTGGAATGAAAAGGCAAACAATCTCGCAAAATCAGAAACGGAATCCAATGTTTTTCTCAACTGAATTGCCCCAGAAATCACCCATAATAATATTAACCGAAACAGAATGAAAAGAACCAATGAAAAAAAAATATATATATGCAAATATTTCGAAATCATAGAGACCGTATCGACCATAGATTCAATTTCCAAGTGGAGAAAATGTAGAAAGGAGCAAATACTAAAAGAGAACTTGAATCTTCAGCAAAATGGTCGTCACTACCGTCATTTTGATTGTGTATTTCAGGGGACATGGTCTTTTCCTGATTACTGTACGTCCACGATAGCAATGACGGAGTGTAGGAAAACTCGTGCTTTATGCTTTCGACGACAGCGTCGTTTTGTGGTGAAAATTGCATGTTTGGGTGTTTTCTATCATCCCATGAATTTCGAAACACCCTGTATGTCTAACTAAAGCAAGCACACGTAAATCACGACTAGTGATACACATGCTAAAGCGCACGTGTCACATACACCCACCTCAATCAGAGATAGCCGATGACGTCAAATAGAAACAGTTAAAAAAAACGTAAAACTCGATACAACAGGGAGGAGATATATAAAAATTACAGTAAGAGTTGGAAAAACAACTCTTACTCTAAATATCTTTCAAAAAAATACTCTTCGTACCACGACAATGATATTGAATGATTATGTTTCTGGTGGCTCTCTTCAACAACGAAGACATATGTTAAAAGGCCTAAGAGCTAATCAAAGGGAAATCTCTTTTGGCCTAATTGTTAAGAGCACTGCGAAACAAGAACGGTCGAATTTTCATCAGACCCAAAAATTTGGAGTTCAACCACGATTTAGAAACGGGACCATCCCCCAAGATAGTAAAAAATAATTCGTGCTAAAAATTATTTATTATTCTTACCAATCTGCGGATACCTCCTTTTCCTCGTGAATGTTTATGATATTACTCCTTGTGCCTTCCATTTCGAAATTTCTGTGTGGCATGAATTTGGCTACGACTTTTCAAAACTACATATCATGTTATTTTTTGTAGCTTGGCTATAGCTTAAATAATAATTTCAGCTATTGGTAAATGAATCATCCGAATGGGAACTATAATCAAACTTGCAGTGATGAGAGATCTGGTGTGGGCTGAGTTTATGGTCTGACTTTGCTAGGGAGAAGCCTTGATCTTAACTTCAAAGTATATGTGACGCAAAATTGTCATTTGATTTTTCTAACCGGCATTTTTGCCAGTGGCGTAGGTAGTTTTTCAGCATCCATGCACATTTGAAAATTTCGCGCCCCGTCCTGTTAACCAAAATATAATGAGAAAAGGAAAGAAAATTTCTAAGTATGTAAAATAATTGTAGCTAAAGAAAAAAACATTCACTTTTTTTAAAAAAAATAATTTTTAATCCATAAAGTTCTTCAAAGTTGATATTTTCAAATGTTTGTTAAATTTATACATCATAATGAAGAAAAATAATTAAGAAAGCAATGGTAATTTGAAAATATAATTATTCAAATATAACGTTGCAAAAACTTTAACATTACATTTGATATAATAACCTGAAAAGGAAGTTTATGTATAAACTAAGAAAATAGTTTGATATAAAATCCTTCAAATTTAATTATTAACTGCAAAGAGATAAATTTTTCTAACCTTTGCTGTGGCAAAATCATTGATCTTCATTCGTGATCTTTATCTCTAAAGATCTCGGTCGCATTATTGGGATTTAACCACTAGTGTATGATAAATCGATAATGACAAATCAGAAACTTTATCTCGATTGCTTCACCCTTAAGTGTCTATTTTGTCATATATTTAATTCTTGCAATTTCACACCTCGGTGAGAATAAGACTTAAGTTCCTTGAGATATGGCGAGAAATCGAGAAAGAAAGATGTCAGATCAAGTGTTGTCTTTGATGGTTGACAGTGACTCTGAATGACGAGATAAGTCGCCAGAAACCATCATGTACGAGGGTCGCTCAATTAGTCTAGAAAAAATCCGAGAGAGGGCACTTGTAGCATCGAAAATGCTTTGGTTTTTGTTAGCATCATGACTCACTAGACAGCTGTCTAAGTCTCAGTTATTCTCATCTCAGGGTTTAATTTTTATTGTCGATTGAAGCAAGAAACTTGCGTTTATATGGGAAAAAAGAAGAAAAAAAAAGAGTTTCGAACGATGATTAAACACTTATATGTAACACCGAAAGAAATCAAAGCTGAGCTGGATGAATGAACATCTTTTCCTGTGTTTTAAACTTCTTACAATTAGATAAATGAGCTAAAATGTGGTCGTATATATATAAAAAAAAAACATGAACGTCATTTGGGACATCCAGTAGAAGGGACTATTACCAGAATAATTGACAAAATCCCCGACATGGTTTTGAGTGATCGACGAATCAAAATGTGCGAAATGGTCTGGACCACTGGAGTATTGCAAGTTACAGTGTTTTCATTTTTGCACGGATCTTTGGGTGTGAAAAAAATATCCGTCGCTTTTCCTCTCAGTAGAATATAAACGCAATCGTGTGGTCGACTCTAAGGCTGTTGCGATGCTTTTTCATCGCAATCCTATCGAGTTTCTGCCTCGATACATAGCTGTGGACGAAACGTGGATATACTACTACACTCCAGAGACAAAGGAACAGTCAAAACAATGGGTTTTGGAGGCCAACGGGCTTTAGAAAGCAAAGACGGTGAAATCCACCGGCAAGGTGATGGTCGCGTCATTTTGGGATGCACACAAAATCATCAACACCGAATACTTGGAAAAAGAATAAGTATAAAATGTCGTTATTGCACTTTTTAGCAAAGAAATCAAGAAATAAGTCCTCATTTGAAAAAGAAAAAGATCCGCTTTCATCAAGACAGTGAACGGGTGCACATATGTACAGTTAAGGTAACTAAAATCATGTGATTAGAGTTCGAATTATTGCAACATTCACAGTATTCTCGCTTGACTTTTTATTTTATTTCTAAACTTAAAAAAAAATACCTCGGTGGACAACTGCTCACTTCGAACAAAGAGATAATTGCCCAAACAGATCCTTTTTAAGGGCCTTCCAAAATCTTAATTTTAAGAGGGTTTTAAAAACTTACAGAAACGCTTTGGAAAGAACATTATGTTGAAAAATAAAAATAAAATAAATCTACTTAAAATGATTTGTTTCTCTATCTTTTTCTGGGGACATATTGAACGACCCTCATAGCTCTCGAGTGTCGATCTATCTAATTGTAACAACTTTGTTCATTTTAACGGTAATTTAGAGTTCCAAGGTCTGTTAATGGAAAACTAATACAAAAAGTCTGGCAATACATTTGCATAATTTATTTTTTTATCAGACAATACTATTCAAATTATAATATTTTTGAGTGTCATATATTACTCTATTTTGAGTGTCATAACAAATAAAACTCTTAATTTGAAGATAATTTCAATGTATGGTGAAACTTAATTTAAACAAATTTTGATACACTTAGAAAATAATTTAAAATTTGATGTGTGCATATTATTTTACAGACGTTATTTTGGTGAAAAGACTGGTCTGTACTTCGCATGGCTTGGATTCTACACAACAATGCTCATTCCGGCTGCATTTTTAGGTTTATTTACAATGATTTATGGCATCAGTACGATGAAATCCAACATTCCCAGGTGAGTTATTTTTCTACATTGCTCTCTTAGAACTAGAAAAAATCATGTTATTAAAACGATGATTCAAAAGACTACTAATAACAATTTTACCGTTAGGTTATTAGAGTGAAGTTCATGTTCTTAAAGTAGGAAGGCAACACTATCAGCTTTGCAGTAGCTCAGAATAAATAAAATAAATGAAACGACTTTTTAAATACGAATGAAATAATATGTTTGAAGAAATTAATTATTTACAAAGATTTTGCGTCGTTTCTCTCACACATTCTCGAATACATCAATATTCGCTCATCGAAAATTCCCTTCGGAATCATGTTTTGACTTTACAAGGCTTAATAATGATAAAAACAAAAGTATTCCACTGATTTCTTTGCACGATTATCGCTTATTTGGCATGATTATGGCTCGCTTTTGGCGATGGACAGTTCAATCAGTCATAATTAATGCACTAAACTAATTTAAAAAATACTAAAAAAAATTAAAAGCTTGTTTGAGTGGTAAATTTGTGAGTTTCAGAAAAGGCTATGTTTGTGTCAGAATTGTCCCCCAAAACCTGCAGCAAATATTCTTAGCCATGAAGACTGAATGCATAAAAGTGTTTATTTCTCCTTCGAAATAAAAATGTCTCTCATTTTCTCATAAAGTGTGTTATACAGCTATACCGGAGCGGGGTATATTTAATTATTCTCAGATATCTTCTGCAGTCAGTCCTTTCTAAGTCATTATCCACTTAGTGTCAACTTACACGTAAGAATGTAAATAAGACTATTTACTTGAGAATTGATTAGCGTGCTACAATTAAATAAATGCCGAAATACTAGCAGATTCAATAATATTAATTATACTAATATATAACTGTTTACTAACTATATTTATACACACAATATACTATTTTCACTATTAATTCTTGATGAATTATCAATAAACATTTGTTGTTGTTGTTTAGCTGTCATCAGATAATTATCAGTTTGACAAAGAATGCTATTTTGATAAGTGGACTTTAGTAAACACAATATATTAATTTAAATTGTTGAAATGTCTTAGAAACAATCCATATGCTTCTTAATTTTTTACCCAAAAACTGTGTTTTCGTCTTTGTTGGATAATATTTCTACAGTAAATTTTTTTAATTTTGTTTAATAAATAGGCTTGCCTTTATAGGCCATGGCTCAATGAAGTGCCTATATGTTCCTTTCATGAGAGTGAGTTCAGAAGAAACTAAAAGTTGCCGCGGTAGCCAAGTGGTCGTGGTCGCGAAATCATGGCCGGCGTTCTTTCCGTCGAGTCCTGGGTTCGGGCCCTGATGCCACTAAAGACCTGTCGTGAAGCGGTCTGATGTACAATAAGTCCATAGGGACTTCAAGTCCTCCCAATGGCATAGTGGGGAAGTTTGGAGAGGGAGGTACTAGCTCAGGTGTCGTACTCGTCACTTGACCGTGGTGCAAAATTACGAGATCCATCTCCAATAGCTTTCGAGTTGCTTCTAAATGCGACATTAATAAATAATCAGTAAATCAATCCAACCTCTTACTTCTATATATATCTCCCATTCTCTCAATTTAGGAGAGGGGGTGCCAGCTCAGGTGTCGTCCTCGTCACTTGACCGTGGTTCAGAATTACGAAGTCCGTCGCCAATAGCCCTCGTGTTGCTTCTAGTGCAACGTTAATAAAAACTAAACTAAACTAAATCTCTTCTTTTCTCTCTCTCTCCTCATATTGATTCCTACAACCTCTATCTTTTGTTCACTATACTTCCATTTTTATGTACCATAGCTAATTAACATAATCCTTAAATCCAAACTATCGTTTCAAACAACGTTATAGAAATGTTCATAAGTTCAGTGAAAGGGATATACGCTTTAAACCTCTTTAAACATTGTTTCCTTTAGTCCATTAAAAATATTTTTAATTTTTAACTGCAATCAAAATATTAACGGAGCCGTGATAAAGCGTGATCTTGGATGCCGGGAAAATCATAGACTAACTGCTGCGGTCCCTGGTGGGGTCATTTACTCGCTAAATTAAAATCTACCTCAAATTTATCACATGATACATTGTGCATGTAAGGAAATGAAATACAATCTCATGTGATGAAAGCTCTTCTTCATATGATTAGTGCACAAAATCGTGAGATTCTTCGCCAATAGCCCATCTATATCTCTAGTGTACAATTTAATCGAAATTACATGAAAACTTTCAAAAAGAATTGGTTGAGTCCTATAAAGACTTTTTATGCCTTACTGTTCTGAAGCATATAAAAACAACTGGGCATCAGAAGTATAGAATAATGCTTTATTTTTAACGAATAAATAGAGCCAAGTGTTTTGTAGTCAAAACTTGAAAAAAAAGTTACTTTTCCTCCCTTTTGAGTCTGTAATTGCCGTAACCATGGAAAAATATGTATTTAGCCAATACAAAGTAAAATTGTCTTCCTGCTAAAAATTCACCTGCCGGTGAAAATTAATTTCTAATTTTACTCCAAATTCATAATGTACGGTTCTCTCGTAAGAAACATCATTACTCATTCAAAAACCAATCCGTTATCGACTCGACGAAACATAAATATCTCTTCCTTGACCAAACAACCAATTGATTGCAAACTTTACTCACAGCTCACGAAATGCCGAAAGGTCGTACTGGGACACACCATTTCACTTCATTCTTAATGCGCTGTCAGTCATTATCTGGAGTAAGGTTTTTCATTGGCTGATCGTCTCTCCCTTCGGAAAAGCAACGGTAATGGTGACAGCCAGAGCTATAAAAGCAGAAATGAATTGCCCAGCAAATATACCATAAACTAATATCGGATGGATCGAATCCTTTTTTGATTTGTGACAGAAATGCTTCGTAAACGAGAGAAATAGTCATGAATAATATATGTGACTATAAATGTCCTACAAAAAGAAATATTCCGCATTTGATTTTTCGTTGCTCAATCTGTAACTGCAAATATGTTTTTAGATCATTGATTGATTTTTGGGTGCATTATGCAAAGGTTAAAACTATTTCACTTATTAAAAATTAACTTTCATAAAATGATTTCTGTTATCTCTTAAAATATAAATAGTTTTCATTAAATATGTTGATAACGGGTTTCTCACGCGTATTTCCCTTTTACTATCTTTTTGGGGACTTTCATATACTGTTATATGATTTCAGAACTTCTTCTGGTGAATGAATCGTGTCTTATGTAAATTAAAATTTATATTATGAAGTGTAGTGAATAAGATTAAAGCGTTAGCATTTATAAACAGCGAAGAATTCTAATAGAGAATGGAAGATTGGAACTTCAAAGATATGAAACAATGATTCATGCTCAAGGTGAAAAGAAAAAAGATTGGATGAGGACGTTAATATAAAGTAATTACCCGAGAATGGACTTGTAGTAGGATTCAGATTTCAAGTTTAGTACTGACTCGAATCCTGCTAGGCATTGTCAGATAAAAAAAACCATATTAATATTGAGACTCGGACGCGTGAGAGTCTGCTTCACAGGTATGAAAAATATCTTGATTTCGGATTATTATAAGGAAAAAAATAATAAAATATTGAGTTAAAGATTTGATTTTCAGTTCGTTTGACTATTTACTTGGTGATTGAACTGTAAATGACATTTATGGAGCATACTAGGGCTAACAATTTTACGGCTTCCGCATCAATGATAAACGCCGACGATTATAGCAAATAGACGCCAAACAGACTTTCGATGGTTTAGAGGTTTGTGCAGTTAATTCTTATACTCTGAACAAAAAGTTTTCAAAGAAAAACACGAAACACTCTTAATCGGTTCCAATTTGTAAAGCTATTGATTATCTATATGAGGGGAAATTTTCCAATGAAAAGGAAACCACAGGGGCAATGAAGTACGTTTGAAAAGGTAACTTGAATTAAAAGAATGCTACACGTTTTCTGGAAATATGAAAAAGATGGCAGAATATGTTCCATTTGACAAATTATGAACTCAAAAAATATCATCATTTATTCAAACAACAAGTCCTAAGAACCCTTTACTATACTTCATGAACTGTTTTGAAAAATTTCATACCATGAAAGATTATAAAATTAATTTTAATATTATACACACAGGATTATACCTATATTTTCATGTATTAGTTTTAAATTCATTCCTTTAATTTAGTTTCATATGTATTTTTTTGTTTTGTTTTATGTCCCATGCACTACTAAAATCATTTACCTACACTCATTCGATATATTGGTATAGATTATATCTATCTCGAATATTTAGACTTTAAAAAGTGTACATAGATTATAATATTGGGGAAAACAACTTTTTATATGAAACAAAATATTTTACACACAATAAATATATTTAACATCGAGTATTCTACGTTTGTGAAGGATCAGTGACTAAACAGTCACTTCTACTTCGTCTGAAGTGGCATGATGTGAACATAGCGAGACTGGAAACGAGTTCAGGAGGGGGTGGGAATGAGTGAGAGTTGAGAAAGGAGTTTGATCACTTGATTAAAAAAGGGAAAAAAGAATCAAATACCGAGTTCAATATTCTCTGAAATAGAGTTTCAATCACATTGAATTTTTCCTTGACTTTCCATATTTAATAGCTTTAAAAATCAAAATGAACTAAGGGTTAAATATATTGCTAGCTGAATAAAATTTCTCATTTTTTTTTAAATTTATAAATGGATTAATAAAAACAAAAACTTGAAAATCAAACATATCATCTAGTAATCTCAAGATATTTAGATACAATCTAAAATATATGGAAGATATGTATTTTTAACAGTATCATTAAAAAAAAAAAAAAAAAAAAACTTAAACCGAGCTATATCGTCAGTGTTTTCTTATTTTTTCTTATTGTGTGTGTGTTGTTATAAGCGTAAATAAAATCAATAAAATGTTAATCGATTTGGATTAGATCCAAATTTCATGCGATACTTTCTGTAGATTGTTTCATATTCATAATAATAATGGGTTATGTTTCGAAAAAAAGTAAATAACATCGACCATAGAAAGCAAATAAGACACTAGAATAAATAAAGATTATGTGTACATAAATAAGGCAAAAGCAGCTTATCAACCAAATATCCAATTTAATTGATTCATATGTTCGCATTAATAGCATCTAATGAATTACCCTCTTTGATAAAAATGCTGCGTATAATTATTTATCATTTTACTTAAAGTGATTATGTAACGGAGTATAAGAAAGAACATAGCTTCTGCTAAACAGTCGAGGGGATCTTTGGGTAGGGTTTAAATCCTAACAATTTTTTCTTAACCTTCTGTACTCTGATTTACCCATTCAAATTTATAGTGCATTCTTAAATCAAATGCTTCTTTTGGCTTCTAAATAAACACTAAGGGCAAATTACCATAACTATTTTAAGCTACATAATGAGTATACTTAATGGAATATAGTACTCTTTTGGTTCTCAAGCAGATACTAGACCGCAGCATAGCCGGATTACTGGAAAATCACTATTAACACATTTAAACAATATAAAGGGTTATTCAAAATTCATCCGATTGATTCAAATGAATCATCCGGTTTCAAAATGCCGTATTTTCATAAATAAATGACACAGAATTATAAGTAATACGTGAATGCAAAGTGAAAATAATGGAAGTTTCTTTCACAAATGTTCAATATAACTGCCTTCAGTTACATGCATGTTGCCAATTCGAAATGCAAATCCCTGCCCAACACGTTGTAAAGTCTCAGTGGCAATTGATTGTACAGCAGCAGAAATCCGTTATTTAATTTCACATCAATTTGTGGGAAATGGTTGTGCCAAAACATTATCTTTCACAAACTCCAAAAAGGAGGAAATCACCTGGGGCAAATTAGATGGCCAGCTGTGTAACATCAAGTCCTCTAGTCCATTGCGACCGATCTAACTGCAAGATAGCTTGCTCCGTAAAAGCTTCTGAAACATCAAGATGAAATATCTGCGAAGAACATATGAGGGCCACCTATAGTTCCTTCATATTTTTTCTTCATATTTTCATAACACTCATATTTTCTCTTTACAACCATGTATTACTTATCATTCTGTGTCGTTTATTTTTGAAAATATAGCGTTTTGAAATCGGATGATTCATTTTAAATAACCCTGTTTAATTCAAAAAAATTTAATACAGTACACACAAATAAAACTTCAGCAAATACGTAAAATTATAAAACTAGAAAAAATGCTCAGTTTTCTGCCAGTAGTCTATATTATTCCGTTTAAGTAGATGGCATAAAATAAACTTTGTAAAAACGTTGGGTTATTGGCAGGCCCGAAAGGGAAATATGCAGTGAATACTGTATTTCATTAAATACAATCCTGTTCCATATTACTTTACAATCGTGATTATACATTATCGTATGAAAAGATTATTTTTAAAAATAGATTGGAATAACTTTTCTTTTCTCTTAAAATTAAAATGCGATAGAATAATCCGACGGGGAAAAACGTTTACCCTCCTTGCGTTAAATTACAAAATTTCTTAGAATAAAACTCGAAGGAGTATTTTAGAGAGAAGAAAACTTGGAAATCAATATAAAAGATATTCCTAAAATGTTTCATTTTCCCCAAGAATATGTAGATAAAAAATAATCAAGATAATTATATTTCAGTTTATACATAAGAAACATGCTCTATTGTATTAAATGTAATGGTCGATATTTGAGATTGAGTGTAGTCGATCAAATATGACTGACTGAAAGGATTATATCGTTATCAATAATTGATTGATTTTGTAAATTATTTTTGCATAGTTAGTGTAAATTTAAATTTACATGTTCTCCTAACTAAGTAAAAATTGTAAAGGATACGAACCAAAAATAAAATTTAAAACAAAAAGAGAAAAATTCAAAATTTAAATTATGGATTGCATTTTTCACTAATGTTTGCCTTCTTTACAAATAAGATAATTTTTCCAAGAAAAATAATTTACAAATAAATATTTTTTCAAAAGAAATCTCTTTCTCTGAATTTTACATGGAGTAGCGTGGCCAAGGTAACCTAGAGGTCATGTTCGCGAACTTGCGGCTGGCGTTGCGTCGTGTTATGAGTTCGAGCTTCTGATACCACTAAAGACCTGCCGTGTTGCAGGACTGATGCACGTTAAATAGGTCGAGGTCCTAAGTTTTCCCGTGGCGGGGTGTGGAAGTTATTAGAAACGCATATTGTTTTGGGCATGATACTAATTTTCCCATTTCTGATGAATTTTGAAAACAGCGCTGAAAAGTGTAAATTTCGAATTTTTATTTTCAAATTGTTCCATCCAGAAATTTTTCAAGCAGCATGGTATTACAGCAAATGCTGTATTTTCATAAATAAATGACACATAATTATAAGTAATACATGAATGCAAAGTGAAAATAATGGGGAAAAAAAGGGAAAAAACATATATCCCTCTTTTAAAGAAAAGAATAAGATGTGAAATCCATTTGTGGATTACATACATGTTTTCAATTATACAATCAGTTAGCGCGCGCGCGAATACTTTTACTCCTAAAGAAAATTTTCACTCATCTAAACAAAACTATGTCGCATATAACATGACAACACTGTCTAGCTTTGATAATTTATTCTTTATGGTTCTTTTGGAAGATCATTATATTTGTTCATTTGTTTCTTATTTGTTGTAGAATTATGATTCTTTTTCCAATCGTAACTATGAGAAAATAATTAGTTCTTTATTTTCATACGAAAAATAGATATTCCAGCTAATTCAAAATAATATTAATGATTTAAGCATTTAAGCAGGGTATTTTTCTACAATACAGAAAATTTATTTAAAGTTTTTTTTTGATAAATATACATGAATTACTCAGGAAGAAAATGCGGTCTCCAGTTTATCCTCTTTTACTTAAAACATTTTTCATGTATTGCTGATTACTGAAAATCTCTGTAAGCTCATGGTGGTATTTAGTTATCACAAGATGCATTTCTCAAATGCTTTCTTCTTTTCCAGCAAAGAGATTTGTGACCCAGAAGGCCCAGGTTCTTTTGCTATGTGTCCGCAGTGCGATCGGAGATGTGATTACTGGAGGCTTAAAGACGGATGTTTGTTCAGTCAAGTGAGTATACTTTTTTTTCTTTCTTCTCATTATCTTTTATACGGAGATTTCCTCTGTCTGTCTTTTGTCCCGTTCTTTTTCTAGGAGATTGACCCGAGGCGACGGGAATTAATAAGAGTTTTGAAATTTTTATGGGAAGGTGATAATATGTATGATTTTTAGTCTGTGTCTTAAATTGATTAAGCTGCATTTTCTGTATTTAATTATTTCTTCCTCTTAATAAATTTTAAAATATATAACTTCAAAAATTATGGCCCTCAAAGGCTTATATTTTTCAGATAAGTACGGGTATCTTTCATTCTATGTACTCTACTGATTTTTTTTCTTCCTCATATGGCCTATTGTCTTTGGCTGACATGGGGGACACGTCCCCTGGATACCGTAAAGATTCTATTCTATTTTCCACACTCCTTTATTGTCAACAAATTTTTATTGCTTAACATTTTTCTAAACGTCTAAATCCCAGTTGCACCTTGTTTGGATCATAATAGCCATATCTAACTCTTGCGTCATTACACTTCAACATCTCAGCCACTCACTCAAAATTTATATGCATTGTGTAAAGAATATTACATAAACGTGATGTGCATTACATAAAAGGTTAATATTTATTTCAAAAATTTAAATTTTTAGTGCGTCCACAATTGAAACAGCAATAAAAGCAATTTAATGTATTTTAACTAATGTAAGAAATCCCTGTAAAAATTGGGTCTCAAAAATTCTCGGGTTTCTCATACATGGATAGTACTTGTATAAGAGATATTCACAAATTACTCAGGTAATCGAAACTCGAATCTTCCTAACATGCAATACCGCAAGTCTCAGGTCAACACTCAGCGGCTCTCGATTTTCTATAGGAAGAGAAGTAGACACGTTCGTCATTAAATAGTGTAAAAAAAAGTAATTGTCCTTTGAAAGTTTAAAAGGTTACATATATAAGGTTACATATTTTAAAAAGTACAGTTGTGACGTCTCGGTTTCGAGACTAAGTATTTTTAAGTAGTATCTCTATCCAAGTTCTCGCAAATGACAATCAATCAAAAGGATTAGACAGTCAGATTATGGTATCTTAATTTTCCTCTAGTTTAAGAAAAATCAAATCCAATACGAGTATTACGAACATGGAGTATTCGTCCTGAATTAAAGACTGTCTATTGAAGTTTTATTTACCTGGCTAATATTTAAGGTAGGTACGGGACGAAATCAGTCACTGCAATCATAATATCTCTTGGCACTCAGCGTCGCATCCTATAATCCGTTTCTTTTTCAGCTTAAGAACACTCCCAGCCTTACTCTTCCAACCTCCCGATTTTTCACATTACTATTGTTTATTGCTTTAACCACCTGTCTCTAATCACTACACTTTAGTTTATGAACATCGAAGCTGATGCACATAATTCACAAGTCGAGGTTATCGAATCAAACAACGTCATAGATATGCTCATAAAGTCAATTTAAAGCAGCTGATTGGGATGAATTCCGTAAGAGAGATTAAGAATTCAATGATGAATGAAACATAGCTGCTTTTCAACGTCTTAAAATAAAAAGTACCTTTGATAAAAAAAAAATTTCAAATTTTAATCCCAAAATATTAGAAGGCTCCTTATACGGGTAAAATACTTATATCTCCTGTATCAGGGTTGTAGAATATTTAGGTATTCATATTTATAAGTGTCAGTTGTTAAAACAAGAACCTCGGTGGTCTTATTGATAAGGCTACCTAAATCTAATTTAAGTCAGCCGAACGAGATAATGAGATCTGACGTACGTTTCGTCCATGTGCGGTCATGGCATGGATGTGGAGAACGTGGTGTCGATTCAGATATCGACTTCGTCATCTGACGATGATTCAAAAGACGTATGTTCATTGTATTAGATTGATTATTTAACTCTTACAACAGAAGGCAACAGGGGAAGCTCTGAAATAGAAATCAATATTCCTAAGTTTTATTAATGAAGCTTATTGCTAAGAAAGAAAAATATTACTTTCAATTCGGTATAATTATTTAGTTTATTTTGAAAAAGATTGAGGGATTTTTAACTATAGAAAAACTAAGATCGAATGAAGAAATTAATATGATTCACTGCTTTTTGAACATTTACTGCTTGAAATACTTTAAACAAAAGTAAAGAAAAAATAAAATGAACCACAAATTTGCAATAGTGAAGTATGATTCACACATTTCCTTGTTCGGTAGGATTATATGTTTCTTTTTTATTCCTTTGTTTCAATCAGTGTTTGCAAGTTAGTTCGAAAAATCAATATGTATTTTTATTGCATTTTGTTTGAGAAGGAATTGACAGTATTCCTAATTAAAATAAAGTAAGATTCCTAATCTTTTTTATTTTTAACTTATAATGTATTAAGTTCCCGAATTGTGGTGGTTTAATATATAAAATTTATATATTACGAATAAAGAATTAATGTATGAAACATAAATAGCTAGTTATAAAGCTTGTGTGAACAGAAGTTAGTCAGAGTACAAATAAAATGGAATTGAGTATATTACTCATTTTAGAATGATTTCATGATGTTTTTCTTAATATTTAATGTATAAAAATTAATTTTTTAAGTGTTCTATCTAATAACGTTGTTTCTACGAGTAGAAACATAAGTCTGATAGAATGACCTTTCGTAAAATTTTCATGCTTGCAGTAATGCTTGCTACTTATTCTTTTACTACTTTCCTGAGCCCACATCCGAAATGGTTTTGCGCTTAGAAACAGATCGTTTCATCAGACTAAAGGGGCCGCGGTAGCCTAGTGGTCAAGGTCGTGGACTAGAGGCCGGCGGTTTTCGTTCATTCGTGGGTTCGATTCTTGACCGCCAAAGACCCGCCGTGTAGCTGGGGCTGATGCACGTTAAATCTGTTCGGGGCCCAAAGTCCTCCCGTTGGCGTGGTGTGGATGTTAGGAGAGGGGGGTGCCAGGTCAGGTGTCGTCCTCGTCACTTGGCCGTGGTTCAAAATTACGCGGTCCGTCGCCAATAGCCCTTGTGTTGCTTTTAGTGCGACGTTAATAAAAACTAAACTAAACTCATCAGACTAAAGGCGGGGTCTTCTATAGGTGAAAAGTAAGGGAACTATGGAGTTATTTATAATGAAAAGGTATAAAAGCAATGTCTATGTTAGTTCTAATTTTTTTAAGAATACAGAGGCAGTTTTTGAGATATTACTGGTGGCTATGTCTTGACATAGTTTCATTTTCTTAAAAATCATTGGGAAAAAGAAATTTAATTTCATCTGTAAATATTCTCCTGGTAGTGTGGTGAATTGATTTTAATATTGCTATCCACTTTTCTTACTTTTAATTTCCCACTGTAATTTGAAACATGAGACATATATAAATATTTTATTGAAACTTTTTTTGTATTCCTGGTACCAAGTTTTCCTTTTTATTTTCAAAAATAATTAGACTTTTTTATTGCTCTCTCTCTCTCTCATTTGGATAAACTCAGTAAAATGTTCTTCCTTATTTGGATAAACTCATGTAATGTATTTCCATTTACATCTTCCAAAATAGTTTTCGTAAGCGGCTCTACTAAATGCCTTGCATTGAGTTCATACCTCGGCAAAAGATGGCGATCACTATGTTCTTTCGCCTTTTTAGTTGTAAATCTCAATTTACTGTTGCTACAGATGTTTGTAATCCATTCTGCATCGATGGATTTTCTCTTGATTCCATTGACTTTACTTTAGAAAAAATTCAAAACAGTTCATACCTATTTAGATATTCATTTGGAATCTTTTTTCTATGTGGAAATAATGATAGTCGACTTTTTTTCTTTTCGATTAATAATGTTGCATATTTTGCACTTAGAACATTGTTATACTATGCGTTTCAGAATATTTTCAATTACCGAATAAAAATATTCATTCTTCGAAAATGCAAAAATGTAAATTTTGATCCACAAAATGTTTACTCCCACCATTTTGAATATATATATATATATATATATATATATATATATATATATATATATATTTGAAAATATGAGACAACAATTTTAATTTCGAGTAATGTGCTGTTGCTAGGGTGTATTTTACACAAAATATTTATAATTTAATCTTTCATCCATATCATTCTAAAACTGAGTAAATATCATTTATAGTGCTACTAGTCCGCTCAGTCTCTGTTTGCATTGAAAGAAAGCCATTTAATACCACGCTGATTAAAAAGGATAATATCGGTTTTTTTTTTTTGTTTATTGTCAACATCTGCTTTAGATTTCATTTGTCCTCTTCTTTTTACCCGTTTTTGCAACAATGAAACATTTTCTAGTTTCTTGTACTATTGACTCGCAAATTTTTGTAGGAAGGTGTTTGTTAAATGCGAAATGATTTATTGGTTGGTTTTATAGGATATAGAGCAACAAAGGCTATTATCCCCTCAAATACGAGTGTGGCTCTTTTTAGATATCCCGATTCATGTGATATTACGGTAACATGATTGATATAATCTAGTGTTTCCAGTCAATCGATTCATGCTTCTCGCAGTTGCTAGATTTCGTTTTTTTTTACAGAAATTTTCTGTAAAAAATGTATATTGTTAATATTACAACATTTGAGTAAAAATTGAACTTGATTTAAAAATATCTAAGTATCTACGTCACACATTTGAGAAAAGCACTATAAAAAACTTTTTTTTATGAAAATTTTGTGGAGTAATAGGAATGCTAGCACGTCATTATCTAATTATTCAGCATTCAAATTGTTTATGGAATTTACACGCAAAATGACATGCACAAAATTAACGGTAACTTTAACTTCTGCAAAAAAACATGCGATTGCCTTTGTCTTGAGACGTCATGGGGATAAAAGCCTTTGTTGCTCTTTATCACATAACACCTATCAATAAATCAATGAGACATATTGAATTAGATCATCAATCATTTGAATTACAAATTGTACAGAGAAAATGGGGTGCGTGTAAAAATGAGTACCAATTAACCAAGATAACCTCCTGGTAGCTTATATAAAAAATTATTATGAAACAGCCCTTCTAGTGGTCTTGATCGAGTTTCGTGGCTAAATTTTTCTTCGAGTCGGGGTTTCGAGCCCTGATACCGTTAAAAACCCTTCTACTAGCAGGGTTGATACACATTAAATCATGTATAAATCCCAAATCCTCCTGTTGGCATGGTGAGGAAGTTCTGAGTGGGAGGTGCCATCTCAGGTATCATCTTTGTCACTTGACCGAGATTCATAATAATTATAATTTTTTTAAGAAAGTTTCAATCTTTTTTTATAATTTTTCTTGAAAATATTCCTCAAATAATATTATATAATGTTTAAAAGGAAAAATGTACAACAAGAATAAATTCTTATTCGCTGAAAATAGATTTTTGTTTGAAATATACTAATGAGGTGCTCTTTATTTTTGCAGATTGTGCATTTGTTTGATAATGCGGCTACTGTTGGATTTGCTGTGTTTATGTCCTTATGGGGTAGGTACGGTTTTCATAAAACAGAAACTTTTTGTATAGAAGAACTCGTATTCTTTTAAATATGAATCAATAAAAAAAACTACGGTTTAATGATAATGTAAAGTTTTTAAAAAAATATTAATGTGCTCCATTCTTAAGCCTATAAAGAATCTTATATTTTTTTTAAAAAAGTAAGTCTTAAATATGCATGTGAAAAAAAATTGCTGTTCAAAATAAGAAATACTATTAATATTAAACTGCTATTAATATTAAACTGCTTTTTTTTCATATTAAAATATCACAAAGTGATTTTTATATTTCGCGCAATTTTCGCCCACGAATGTACTATAGTTTCCCAGAAATCAAAGCTAGAATAATTTTCAGAATGTGTAGTCAGTGTTACTATTTTCAAGTAATTAATATGTTTAGAACAGAATTGAATTCAATTTAATTTCAACTTCTAATTATGGATTATAATATATTAAAAGTGGATTGAATGAAAAAACCGTTCACAACGGTTAGAAGAAAAAGAAATTTTTTCCTCTTATATAAAAATAACAATATAGAAACAACAATAAAAATAATACCTTTTATTAAAATATACCTTTTATAATTTTTTTATTGAAATAATTATTAAACAGTTAGATGCATACAAAACATAATTAGTAAACAGAATGCTTGGTGGGATATATTGAATAAATGTGAGAAAATTATACAATGGAGATTTTAAGATGAGATTTTGATTTAAATAAATATAAATATGACAAAGCATGTTTTCCTGTTCAATACTTGTAAATTACTGACATTTCTAATTTAAAATTGTCTGCCGTTGATATAGTGATATTTACTCAAAATTTGATATAATTATCAAACCGGAATTTATTTTGCTTTTAACTAATTAACGTTATTTAATACATACACAAATGAAAGATTGAGGACTGTTTTCTTTTTAATTCATCAAATTTTTACAAAAACAAAAACAAAACAAAACAAAAAGACTTTCATTAGAAAAGGATAACTTTATCTCTTTTTTCTTTAAATTAAAAATAAATTTATTTCGAAGCAAACGCAGATTACGGTAAGTATAAGCAAATCTCCACCTCAAAACAAGTAAGCTTGATCCAGTGTGAAATTATTTATTTCAAATTTCCTTTTTTGATTTATTAATTTAGCGACTATGTTCATGGAATTTTGGAAAAGGAAACAAGCTACATTAGCTTGGGAGTGGAATCTTGCTGACCTGGATTATGGGATGGTAAGTGATTATTACGAAAAAACGTGATCATTTTTGCAAAACGGAATCTACGACATGAATTTTATTGGGGATCAAAAGACTTTTACCTAAATTTTCACTTTATTCCTTTTTCAGTGACAACAAATTACAAGAAATTTTCTTGAAACCCCAGGAACAAAATCAAAACATAAACTCTTTATATAAACAATTATTTTATTAATTGGTTTTTCATAAAAACTTTGTTTCATTTCCCCCAAAACTTGCCTTTTTATTTTCATTGGATGTTTTTCTTTGGAAAGTTTTATACTTTTATATTAAAAAAAAAATTCTAACTTCAGGAATAAAAATGTTTACAGTTTAGGAAATTTTCGATTATTTCCTCTTCGCGTCAGGTAATTTTCAGGAAAGAAAAAGGAGACAGGTTGAGTTTCCAAAATAACATTGCGGGTTTTTTTTTTTTTTTTTTTTTTTTTGGAGCTTGGGGATGGAAGTTTCAGTTCTTTTGAAATTTTATTTTTATTTGCTTCATTTCAATAGGAAAAATTATATTTTCTTTAAAATAAGCTGTAAAAAGGAATATTATGGCTCTTTGACTTAAATATGAAAGTTTTTAAAGTAAATATGTAAACAATATCATTCGACTAATTCCCAGTTTTAAAAAAAACCATTTTGAAGATAAATATTTTCTTTAAGAATTGTATACTTATATTTTTAAGCATCCTCCCATACTTTGAGCGGAAATAACAGTTTGTAATGAAATTGTCTTTAAGAAAACTAAATTATTTTACTTTATAATTTCTTAAATGTTATTGCTTGGAATGAAGGCTATATTTGTAAACTTTCAAACACTTTTTTAATTGCTTAAGTTCACGTATAACTTAAAAATAACTTTAACTTTATTTTAAATAACATAAAAAAATAGTAGAAAAATTGCATCAGAAGTCAAAAACTATCCTTATTAAATTTTAACTCTAAAATTTCTTTCAACTATTGAAATAAAAATTACTTTTTTCAAAGAATACTTTTTCACTAACCTTATGTTAGAAGTCGTTATATTTTTTCTATAAAAATTATTACTTTAATGTTCATATTATTAAAAAACTTTGACGATCACTAATTAAAATTTTATTTATTAATCATAATAACAAAATAATTTTTCAAAAATGGATTTCAAAATTCTGCTTCGAAGTTATTTTGTAAAAAGTTTTTTTAAATACTGAAAATCTGAATATTCAGCATTTTAATTTATTAGAGCATATGATATATTCATCGCACTTATAAAAAATTTCATTCATATATTTTATACCATTGAATTATTTAAAACTGTATTGTTGTATACAATATGTTATATCTTTGAAAAAGAGTATGGAGGAAAATATCGAATTTTCGAACAAAGAAATCTATATCGAAACACTCTAATCAATTATTTTCCATTCTCTTCCAACATAAACAGAATTTATTGCAGTATACAATACGTAATAATGCTACTAAAATTGAAGTAATAAAACACAAATCATGGATAAAATTCGATGATAATTCTTTGTACGTGAATTACAAGTAATTATATTGTTTCGAAATATTAATCTGAATAACTAGAGGACATTCTATTCATAAAAATGTATAATATTTCTGTTATTTATAAATTTTCGCAATTTAGTCATTGCCTACTATTAAACATCTTTGATATGTAAATCCTTTTTTTATATCTTTGTAGTTAAAAACGTTTTTAAATAAATGTCAAAATGGAAGAAAATTTAACTTACCGAATCAGGGAATATTTTTAAAGCTCTAAAAAAATAATATTGGATTTTGGGAAATGTGAAAAATTCTATGAAGTAAACCTAATCAGAAATTTCACCTTGTGAAGGTAATAAAATATCATTTGATGTAAATGATATATTTAATTATTTTAGAAATCAACATTACAATATAAATGTAACGAGTAACACATCATTACCAAAAAGCGAATTCTTAATTATTATACATTGAAACTATAATGATAAAAATCGGTATCATTAGAATCACAAAAATCGAATTATTATCCATCTGCGTATTCAACATAATATATTCAAGCGTTCGATTTTCTTCAGAAATATTCTTAAATTGCATTTGGTATTTTATTGAAAATGCCATTTCCATTATGTCAATTTATTTTTCAAAAAATCTATTGTACTGTAACATCTGAATGCCATTGCATTTTCTCATACGTCAGTAATATTAAATTTCTCTCTGTTTTATGCATGTCAATTTTTTTTTTTCTTTTACAGCGCATATTCTTCACCGTAAGTACAAATCCATTAAAATTCACATTAGAACTTATAAATATTTAGATAGACTGGTATAGATTGGATATGAAATATTCATTTCGAATGCATTTTGAAATTACAAGCAGGGTTATTATGTATGAATTTTACATGTTTCGCTGATTTTATTCCCTTTGTAAATTAAAGTTTTGCATCCATATCATTTCGTGCATTGTAACTAGACGTTTATATTGAACGGTATGTCAAATTTCGAAGATTTTATAATTCTATTCCTTTTAAATCTGAACAATTGATTCCTTTAAACAAAAGTAGATGTGACAAATCCAATCTTTATTTCTTACAAATTTGTTATATAGATATATAAAAAAAATGTTATATTATTACCTCTCTGAATTCTTTAATTCGTACAATGCAAATTTTTTTTCAGAGAAATAAAAATAGAATAAATATTTTAATAAAACAACTATGGATTCAAACATATTTTATATGTATGATATAATATATAAAAGTTATTAATAATAATATCATCAAGGGGGAGGAGGGATAAGTGGGACGCATATGTCCCACTAAAACACAAGTGGAACATATATGTCCCAGTAGATTCGTAATAATGCTCGAAACATTGCTGGAAAACTAAATTGTTTTTATTCAAATTAATTTTGAGAAAGATATTAATTATTGATATCGAAAATACCTGGCAAGTCATGTAAATCCTGGTGGTAACCAAATAGTTATGATGACTTTATAAAAGTGTTTTTAAAGTGTATAAATTTCAATTACAACTTAAGATAGAGATAGGTAAACAAAAGCATTTGCTCAGAATATCAAAATTTTAAAGACCCCTTGATTAAATTCTCACAAATTTTATTTATCGGCTATTTGATTACTAATTTCTGTGTATAATAAATTTCCAATACATTATATTTCATATGGATCCATTATACACTAGATAAGTATTTATTTATAAACTGTATGCATTAATCTGAAGCGATTATCAAACGCATTATTCTAACCATTTTATAAATGTATCAGAAGCACAATTAATTTTCTTATGTTCAAAAATTTTACGTCAAAGATGGAATCGTATCAATTAACGTGCATGCATCCCCTCAGGGGCTTACCTTCTTTATGTAAGTATGGGTATCATGACTCTTGGGTACGCTGGTGATATTTTTCTTTCCCATCGGGTTTTCTGTCTTTGGTAAAAATGGGTGACTCGTCCAGGCGATACCCTAACAATCCTTCTCTATATCCAATCATTTTTTTCTTATCAATCAATTATGTCCTATTTTTCCTTTTCATGCGTCTATATCGTAGATGTGGCTGCGGTAGCGTAATAGTCATGGTCTCGAACTCGTGGCCGGCGTTGTTTTCGTCGAGTCGTGGGTTAGAACCTTGATGCCACAAAAGACCCGCCCAGTAACGTGGCTGATGCACGTTAAATCCACTGAGGCTTAAAATCTTCCAATTGGCGGGGTGTGGAAGCTTGAAGAGGATGGTGCCAGTTCCGGTATTGTCCTCGTCACTTGACGAAGGTTCGAAATAGCGAGGTCTTTCTAGAATAGCCCGCATGTTACTTCTCAGTGCGATGTTATTTAACAATCACAATCTGAGATATTATTCTCACTTTACTTAACCTTTTTATTACTTTTAGAGATAATTTACCCTCATTTAAATTATCTTCTGAATTTAAACTTCAGACAAAGAACAGTCTTGGTTATATAACAATAAAAATGTTATTTGTTTGTATCCTAATCACCTTACGTTGATGAGCAGTGCAGTTTTCTTTTATCATGTGCATCACCTTGCGATCCATACAGAGGGCTCCTTTTCTCTGGAATATTTTGCAGACGTCTTACACACTCGCCCATTTTCAGGGATCTCGACAGTCAGGAGATAACAATATTTATAATAATTAAAAATATGTCACTCATATAGGTTTGTTGAATCGTTAAATCTTTAAAAGCCACAATCGCCCAAAAAACTTTTAAACAACAATGATATATTTTTGTTTTATTATTGATTAAAATTTTCTGAAAATACATGTAGCTTGCACATACTCTATACATGGGTCAAATACGGCCCGTGGTTAATATTATTTTTGCATGCAATTATATCAATAAAAATTGCAATGGCGTTTATCGGATATCGATGTAGATGCTAAAGACATTTCTATATTTTAAAATCCATTCGGTTATACAATTGAAAAGATTCCGTCAGATCTTCAGTTGGAAGTGAATGATCCGTAAAATAATTATATGCTGTAAATAATACTTAAAAAAAGGATCGAATCAAGTTCTATAAGATATCTTTCGGAAGATAAATATGGCTAATGAAAGTCATATTATAGGGATTTGTATCGATTTGGAAGTACTTATCGATGTTAAAGGATATTTTCGAAAGTGAAATCTGTAAAATCGCATTACAGTTTATTATTGACATCGTTTTTACGAACAACTTTACTGATTGGAAGTACTAATTTCTAAAATTAGAATGATGAAGTACTATCTCAGAAAAAAAATACGTTTTTGTACAAAATTTAACCAGTTCCGTAATACGTGGAAACATTTTCTTTTTATATTAGAATGAATAGATACATTTTACGCAAAATATCAATCGATAAGCAAATTGAAACTTCTTTTTTAAAGTTGTCAATGCTCTGTTAGTAGAATTGCCCATATAAATATCTTTGAGATTGTATACTCGGACCGCCAAGCCCAAAAATGTTTTAATACGGTGGCCCTTTCCAAAAAAAAGTTGGTCGATCCCAGTAATTCATGAACAAAATATTTATTCAATGTTACAAAGAAATACAAAAGCGAGAAAAATATGTCTACAGTCTTTCCTTAAAGGTAATAAATTGCGCCTAGCGACAACTGTCGCCGACATATTAAATGTAAATTTAAGTGCAACTCGCATATTTCAGTCTGTTGAGACTCTTTACCCGCTATTTATTATAACAAAGATACATCTGAGTTTTGAATCTCTGAGTGTGCTCTTTCTGTATATATATAGTTGTATAAATCACCTGGTTGAATATATACTACCCGGGGGGAAACAAATATTTCATAATCTAGTATATTTTATTTGTCCAGCTCTTTCATTCACCATAGTACAAATTCAGTTTGGGATCGATTCTATTAAATTTTGTAATGCCTCGAAAATTTATTTATGACCTAAAAAGCACTGCCTTTTCGTTTTTTCAAAATCTACTCTTAAAGGAAGTGTCTACAAATACTCTTTTTGAGTTCCATCTCCGGTATATTACCAACTGGATTGAGATCAAAACTTTCAGAGGTCAATTCCAAATGTATGAAGGAATACTCAAATTCTTGAAATTAATTTTTCATTGGAAGAACTCGAAAAATATTGGTATTGACATCCTTCAAAATATTTCATCACCTTCAAGACAAATGTATTCACTGAGGGAGCAAAAGGAACTCTCGATAAGTTTACTTAATTACAAAGAGCTCCTTTCACATCAACATACTAATTTAGTTTCTGGGTCTAGCTTACTCTAAATGTGTGATTTTCTAGTTTGAATATCTTTCACGTACCTGAAGCAGAACACCAAATCTTGCATTTTAATTGTCTTGCACACCAATAGTAAAAAGTCGTAGAACTTAATGCTACTTATTGGAATTTCTGCCTCTGGCTACAAACTTGCTTAATTAATTTTTTTACATGATGAAGTTATTAGTTTGATATCAACACTTTAGATTTTGCCACGTGTCACTATCTTTCATTTTATATATTTCATTAAAACAATATTCACCTTTTAAGGTAGAATATTTTTGCTCATCTCCTGATTTATGAAGATTTCTGTTTGCATATTTGCTTAACAAAATGCAAGGGATGAAGATTGATGTACTATAAAACTAGTATAATGCTGCCATTCAGTCATAAACCTGAATTTACATTTTGATTTGCTGAGTGGGCATCTTTATTTTACAGGTTTTTTTCATTTAGTTTTTTTTTATTTATAAACTCTTTCTTACGTTGAATGACGAATAATTAGAGATTTATTTACTTTTATATTGACTTTTATATTGTGTATCTGTAAGTGAACTCAAACAAGAGTCACCGTCAGGATCCAGTATTTCTGCAAAATAATTTTCTGCAATTTGTAACGAAAAAATAATAATTAAATTTCTATAAAATCCTTTTTATTTATTTACTAATTGTACTTTAAGAATTATTGAGATATATGTACTTGACATATTTTTAATATCATATTTGCTAGGTGAAATTTGGTTCTTAAATCTTTTCCCAGAGTTTTCATCAGTGATAGAATTTTTAATTTAAGTATTACTCTTTTCAGTATAATTTTAATTTAACGATTTATCTCATCTACTTCAGAAATTAAGCGACATTTGTAGTAATTTTATGGTAGTGTATTCAAATGAAGAGGTTATTTTTTATGCATTATAAGGGTAGGAAAATGAGGCTCTTTGTTGAGTTATGTGCTGCTTTCATTGAAAATTTAAATCCGTTCTTTTTTGTTTCAGAACTTTATTCATAATTAATTCATATTTAGAAAAAGATCCTTACCATATTATTCCAATTTTTAGTGCAACATATTACAGTGAAATTCTGTGCTCCACAACGACATTCGTGAAGTCTAAATATATTTCACAGCTCACCAAAAATATCTCACAGATTTTCTTTATAAACTTTTATGCCAGTTTTCAAAAATTTAACCAAAAACCTTCATTAAATGTTATTATTTTTATCAATATGTTTCGATATATTTTGTTTCATTATTAAAAATTTTTGATAATTATTTTGAATTTTCTTTCTCATAATTATATTTTCTTACAAATGTATACTTTACACATTACATAAAACTTGCATAGAATACTTGTGTAATATTAATTAAATTAAATTCTCGAGTTTGGGTATTTAATACTAAGTAGTATCAAACAATGCGGCTCTTTATAATTTACGAAAACTCGAACTGTTGTTCTTTTTAATATATGAGAAACTAGAATGCGGTTCATGTGTACCTTTACTGTACATACTTTTACTCTATTTTAACTTAGTTTCATAATTAATTTCAATTATTATTTTTTTAGTAATTTCTTCATCATACTTAATTTTTTTATGGCATATTAGATAAAAATCCCTACTTTAGGAATTCCTGTATAACACTCTCAAAATTATACATTTTATCTTTATATTCCTTTATGTGGCCGCGGTAACCCAAAGTTCATCTTCGCGGCCTTGCGGCCGGCATTATTTTCTTTAACTCATGAGTTCGAGCCCTGATGACACTTAAGACTTGCAGTGTAGCGGGGTGATGCACGTTAAATCTGGTCGAGGTTCCATGTCCTCCCTTTATGTGAAAGTTTGAAGAAGAAGGTGCCAGCTAAGGTGTCGTCCTCGTTACTTGGCCGAAGCTCAAAATTACGAGATTTGTCGCCAATAACCCCTCATGTTGCTTCTTAGGGCGATATTAATAAACTATTACAATCACAGTTCTTTATACTTATGAAAATCTCTCACTTCTTAAAAATACAAATATTTCAATCGTATTTTTGTTTTCGATTATGCTGTTTTATCATGTACTGACTGAATAATTTATATCTTAGCCAATTAAAATAATTTTATGCATTACTGTTAGTATTTTCAAGAAACAAAATAATGATTTTCAACCTTCACCGCCGACCTCTGTTAAAAAAATACCTATACTCTACAGTGTAAAAGATTTGGTTCAAAACTTACACAGAGTGCAGTATTAGAATTCATTACGCTTTTCTAAGCAAACATTGTTGACATAATTCACATTCAATCCATTAAACTCCTTCCATTTGAAGTAGTTTAAAAATTTGTTTTATAACTCGGCAGGTTAACATCTGCAGATTTATCAAGGCATTTTCTTTTTGGTCCTTTCACTGCGAAATAAATTTTACACCGTTCATTAAATTGTTTATTTTTCACCGAAATCAAGCCATGGCGATTGCTTAGAATGAATATTTGCATTTCAAGTTTGAACAAAAATAAAACGCTTGAAAGAGCAGAGCGTGTTTTGCAAAAAAAAAATTGTATCATTTTATAAGACATCACAATTTATTGTATCTACACAATATGTATTTTTTTCCATTTTTTGTTATATAAAATACAATTCGAGAGGAGCAAACAGAGTCAAGTATAATGTCCCAACATTATTCTTTTGTCATATAATTCACTAAAAGGGACATAGCTACCAGCGGTGTCTGTGATTTGTTCTTAAAACTCGCACATACACAATTCACTTAAATAAAGCGAGAGATTACTCATTTGAAATGATTTTAAGCATATATTAAGATAATATTAATTTGCAGAATGTTATAGATCTGTGCAATTACATTATTGGTCATTATTGTGTTGTCTTCGCTACATGATTGAATACGTCCGTACTCCCCGAGTGTTCTTGCTAGTCCAAGTCTTTCAATACACGCAAAAAAGTTAACAAAATATTATTATCGCCACGGCCGCCACTTTGATGTGATTCTCTCTCTGTTAGCGCTCTCATTCTCTTTTTGGAAGCTGTACACAAACAAGTACTATCAAAAGGATGCTACACGTAAAAGAGTCTCAAATAACATTCATTACATAATACATTAAATAGTGTTGCTATATAAAATCAACCTTAATTTACGAACTTGACTGGAAAATAATGCATTATGATCATATCTTTATTACTTGACTTTAAAATTTCACAATTCTTGGTGTAAATTGAAAACCATATGTATCATCTACATGTACAGGCTAGTTATAATTAAAGTGACACTATTCAGACTTCTCTAGAATCCGTTATACTTATTAAATTTTTATAAAACTTGCTATATAAGTTATAAGGACCATGGAAAAGCGATTTCTGCAATAAAAAGAATAATTCAAGTTTTGACCACCAGAAGGAATCGCGGCTCCTAAAGAAGGACACAAAATCCATCAGAATCATTAAAATCTGTTCGATTACAGAATGTTCTCAACGTGTGCTCCATTGACATCAATTACGTGTTGAAATTACATTGTAGTGTGTTCAATGGTAGCGCGAAGAAACTCTCGAGGGATTCTAGGAACATGGCTTATAATGCTGGCTTTTATCTCAGAAAAAGTCCTAATTCCTTCTTCATAAACACGATCTTTTAGGAATTCCCACAACCAGAAATCCCAGGGATTTAAGTCGGGTGAACGAATAGGCCAGGCATGTGGAAAAGCTTTGGATATAATAGGATTTTCGCCAAAGTTAGCTCGAAGTAATTCTTTGACTTGGAGCCCAATGTGGGGAATTGCTCAATCTTTCATGAAGATGGTGCCTTTCCTATAAAGCAGGAATGACCTGCAGTCGAAGGAGCTCACTGTACCGTATGCTCACGACAGAGTACTTAGGACCTTCAGGAGTGAGAGTTTCAAAGAAAAACGACTATAGAATAAAATCAGTGGTAAATCCACACCATGCAGTCACGTAATCAGAATGCAATGGTTGTTGATGCAGGATATTAGGAGGTTAGTGCCCCATATTTGGAAATTTTGATAATTTAGAGCTCCATCTAAAGAAAAGTACGCCTCATTTGACCATAGAATTTTCCAAGGCCACGCGTCATCAACTTCTATTCTCGTCAAAAATCGGCAAGCAAAATCAGAACATGTTTGGATGTCTTGATGTTGCAGCTTTTACACTACGTTGATCTTATATGGATACCATTAAAAAATTGATCACATAATTTTTCTTACTGTCAACCACGGAATCGCCAACTCTCGTGACATCGATCGAATACGTGCTGAAAAATAGCTGGAACTGGAGGCTCATTCAACCAGAGAAGTAGCGACGTCTTCGACATTTTCGTTCGCAACCGGTTTCCGCTCTCTTCTCGTCCGTACTCTCAAGTCTCCAGTCTCTTCAAATTTCTTAATCATCCTCTACAAACCATTCTTATGCATGGGCCCTTTTCGCAATCCAATCCCTTTAAACGACGATATTCACGCAGCGCAGCTAAGCTATTTCTGCCGTTCTGTTAAAACAGTTTTACCTGTAAGTTCTATCTTTTGTAAAGGCATGTGTGATTAACGATGACAAAGGCGTGCATAATGATGCTCTGTCTCTGACTGCAAGTCCCTTTATATGTTTGACAAATTTGCATGAGGAATTTCTTAAAAACGCCATCTGGTCAAAGTTTGAACTGATGTTATTGAAGAAATCTTTTCTCATGGTCCACACAACGTATATACCAAGTTTCATCAAATTCCGATTGGCAGAACGGGTTCTACATGGAAGAAATAGGGTCACTTTAATTATAACCACCCTGTATTTACTTTTTTACATAGTCCACACACTTGCACCAACGTGTGACTAGTCAAACAAACCCGTCGCATAAAAATACTAGCGGTTGTGGTCGACAATAGGTTTAATGGCAACTTTCACATCATCGTCAAAGCGAAAGAAATTGTTCTCAAAGTGCTTGTTAATCTTTGGAAAGACGTGGAAGTCACAAGGTCAGGTGTAATGACGACTCACTGCTTTGACCACATCGCCATGTAAATCACCGCCTTCTTCAGATTCTAAGTACACCATCTAATCTGAGAACAAAGGATATAAGAGCATTACATAGAAAACACTCGTAGCTTCTGAGTGCAATAAAAATTTTGAAATCCCTGTATCGAATAAAAATTTATGGCCATATGGTGCTACTTCTCAAATAAGTCTCGTAGTTATAAAACATTTTCCAAAGTAATAAGGCTTATGCTTTTCCTATAAATAATTGTTATTTACGTGAAAAAAATAAAATCTACGTAAATTATGAAAAATCTTAAGCTAGTTTAATTACATTGATTAACGTTGATTAAATACAAAATCATGTAAATTATAGAAATATCACCCAATTTGTCGAGAAAATTTAATCAATTTCACAACCTTATAGACCTTCGAGACTTCTTCGTTATTTGTAACATTACTAGAGACTGAAATAGCATAAAGATTATGACGAAAAATATGTGCAGAATACTGAAGTCATCAAATTAGCTTAAAGTATTTGAAATATTGCTTCAAATACATTCATTCTCGTGCTAGCACTTAACCTTCTATAAGCCCGAGTTACTTTCAAGTGACATGTAAATATATCGTCATTTTATCAAATAATATGTTTTTCACAAAATGGCGAATTCGTTTAATAGTATAATATCTCGAAGATAACCAATAACAGTATTGATGACGGTTCGTAATACTATCAACCCGAAATATTAAAGCAAATATCTTGGAAGTGGTCTGAAGATAGAAACCAACAGAACCTTTTCGTGCAATTGACATTATTTCTGCTTCTGTGGGTGTTCAATGTACGAAAAAAATCTTTCATAATAGCCTTGGATTTTTTTCAAATCAATATAATACCTTATCTGCTTTCATTTCCATAGACGTTTTGTTACTATCCATAAAAGAAATAGTTTTGTAACTTTTAGATTATTGTGAGCTATCATGGTAATGTTCGGTATATTTAGGGTAATCCTTGTGTGAACGTTCTCTCTCTCTTCCATTTTCAGATTTATGTATAAAATACCCAAAATATGGACACAAAAGTCATATAGAAATAAGAGAAGAAAAGGAATAAGACGTATTAGTAGTAATAGATCCGAAGAATCTTTATTAGATTCTGAGTCCGATGAAGATCATCCAATAACATTTACCTAACGACTAATAAATATTATTGACAGAGACATCGATTTCAGTTGTGAATCTGTATCATCTGAGGAGAATTCAGTATAACTAGAAATTGTTTGGCTATCAATATCTCAAGCGAATAATGGTTTTCATTGCCCATGGAATAAAGATTGTCCTAAATATCCCGAAGGACCCTTCTCTTCTATGACCTAATTTCACAAACTATTTCACTGTGGAATTAAAAGTGATATAAATGAATGTATCACTTTTAGTTTCACTGTATGTATCACTTGTACGCGCAGAGAAGTGCACACATTGTAGGGCGTTGATACAACGGGAATTCATTATCATAAAAGGTGTTTGAATTGGTAAAAATTTTTATTATTCTGCATAAATAGATTTATAATTGTTGATTTTCAGTTTCATAATTTTTATTTATATATTTAAGAAAAAATTCGTTTAATAAAGGGAAGTGTTTGTGTCAAACTCTCTCTTTTTACATCATCCAACTTGGAAAAATATATTTTGAGAAATTTCAAGCTAATAACTAATTTCAAAAACTCTAAAGCAAATATAAGAAGAAATTCCATAAAAAAAAGGCTCAGTTTTGTCAAAAATTATTGCCATTTTGATGAATGTCGCATCAATGATCCAGCTGCTGCAAAGTTAGTTTATCTAGTAATTTGCGCTTTTATGGCATAATTGTGCCTTTATAATTTCTTTGTCATGTTGATACGCCTTAGCTTTATAGTGGCAGGCATTTTCATCATATTTTTATCAAAGCTTCGTATTACTGCTATTCGCAAATATGATTGGAACAAAATGTACAGGACATTTTTATCTGGTAGGGTGTCTTTTTATTTCATTTTCAAATGATAATTTATGTTAGTTGAAGATTAAGTCTTTGAAGTAAAATTGAAAAGATGAAAAAAAAATTATATTGATAAAATATTGTAAAAATTGTTTTATTTTCTTAAAAAACAGTTCGAAAATTGTTAAAGTCAATGCATTTCTAAATGATGAAGGCATTCTTTGGTTAAATTGAATAAAAAGAATAAAAAATACTCTAAATTATTTCTTCAAAATCACAAAAATTTGTTGGCTATTTCTCTAAAACAGAAAATAAATTTGTATGAAAATATCATAACTTTTAATTGGTTCCATCTGTAATATTTTATTATGTTCTAAATATATTTAGAAAAAGAACTTTGAAAATATTAATTGTAAATTCCTACAGTTTTTTTATTTGTTTCCTGTCTGTAACAATTTTATTACTTTCATTGTACAGTATTATAAGTTGTTGAAAAATTTGATAGTTAAACAAATTATGGAATATAAAATTTATTAAAATATAGAAATAGGAGTTTTCTGCATAAAATATTTCTAAGCTCTATTTTCACTTTATTGAAATGAGAATTGTAAAATCTGATTATATATAATATTCAAACTGTGAAAATAGAACTGTACCCTGTTTCTTTAATAAAAGCCTAGAGTTTTTATTTAAAAGTAATGAAATTTTTGAAAATAGTTTATAACTTAGTTCATGAAACAAACAATGAAATTAGTCTAAATTTGATTGAGAATGTGACTTGATATTATTTTTTCCGACTTCCCTTCCAAATATTTTTAAAATAACCGTGGATTTATTAAAAGTTAATTAAATTGCTTTGCAGGAAAAACTCTTTTTTTTTTTTCTTAATTATTTTATTTTATTTATTTTTTCGATTCTCTGTGACTTTTTAGTGACAAAAAAGACAGTGAATTATGTTAATAAAGATTATTTTAAAGTATTGCAAAGGAAAAAAATTATCTCGTTGATATTCTCGAAATACATCACAGTTTTTATTTTCAAAAAAAAAATATTCTTTCAAGTTAGTTTAAAGACATTTCTGTAAAAGGTTTGCCATCATAGCTGATGAATGTTATACTCTGTAGATATTGCCATTAATGAAGCTTTAAATGGTTGATATCGCTTAAAATTGCGCAATTTTTTGTGTTGTTTTTAGCAGTGTCACAAGTAATGCGATTTCTTTAACATTATTTTCTGAACGTAGGTGAAAAGTAATTCAACTTTTTTTTTTAGTTTACTCATGTTTTTTTAAGATTGTCTAGTACTTTTATCATTATCCAACGTTTCATTTTTATTTCTATTTTCGAGCTTTATTCCGTATTTTAACATTTCTCACCATCGTGAGAAAATATTGAAATCAAAATTGTAATATTTTGCATTTCTCCGATGTGGTCGCGGTAGCCTAGTAGTCAGGGTTGTGAACTCGCGGTAGCCTAGTAGTCAGGGTTGTGAACTCGCGGTGATGTTGTTTCGTCGAATCGTGGGTTCGAGTCTTGGAGCCACTAAAGTAGCGGGGCTGATGCATAACAGATCTATTGAGGCTTCAAATCTTTTCGACGAATGGTGGGGAAGTTTGGAGAAGGAGGTGCTAGCTGAAGTGTCATGCTCGCCACTTGACCGAGGTTCAAAATTGTGAGATTTGTCGCCAATTATCCTCGTATTGCTTCTAGTTGTGAAGTTAATAATCGGTCTTTCAATCAAACCAAAACTCCCATAAAGTCACAGAGAAAAACAAAATGACTTAAAATAATTCATGAAGAAATGTTAGTCTGATATCGTTTACTTTTATTTTATTAATCTCAAAAAATATTAATTTTTTTACTGATTTTATGCAATCGAAGCTTAAATTTTGTTTAATAAATATCAATTTTAAATTGAATATATTGAAAATTAATCGGTATGAGAAGTATTCGAAGGATTAAAACAAACGATAAAAATGAAAAAATATGCTAGGAAATTGCCTCCCAAACATTTCATTTGTATTAAAAGAAACATGAGGGAGGTAGACTGTCTCATTCATCTCTTATTTTTATAATTTATTTTTTGCCACATAGTTATCTTTTGTTCTTTCAGGAACAAATAAGACCCGAGTATGAAAGTACAGTAAAAAATTATCGCCTAAATCCAGTCACAATGGTAAGAAACTGCCTCTAAATTCTAAACCTAAAAAAAATCTGTCCTGCACAAATCCATTCGTTTAGGCATTTTGCACTTATTTTCCTGCTTTTGCTTTTTTGCGTAAGACTGCAGAAGCGCTTTTAAATTGAGTGCCTAAAAACATTTCACCTTCTTGCAAAATAGCATTTACAATATTTATTTTAGAGAAAGAAAAACAACTTTTTTCTTTGTATTTTTACTATCTTTGTCTTTACAGGCCATCGAACCTTTTCTTCCATTCTGGAGCAAAGTGTACAGAATTGCGGCAGCAAATTCCGCTGTTTTATTCGTGGTAAGTTACAAAATTATTTTTCCCTATTTTTCCCTTTTCTCCCTCTTTTATTCCCTTTAAAGTTATTATGAATGACTCCATCTACTTTTTTTTGTCTTCAGTCTTTAAGGCTTTCACAAACCACTCCAGTTTTAAATTTCTATTGGAACTTAAAGAAAAAATGTAACAGGATAGAAATATTCCTTATTTTTGTTATTTTGTCGTGATCATTTCATTGCATTTAAATAAATTCAATAGCCCAGATTTTAGAAGATTAGCAAAAAAAAATTCTCCGGGATTAACTTTATATTTGTGAATTCGAAATGATTGATAAATATTTCCTGAAATCGCTACAAATATGAAAATAAATATCTGGATACTGAAAATTGGCCGCTGTAATTCTATCATTATGGCCATGAGCTCGAAGATGGTGAAGAATTCAACTCTTGACTTCACTTGCGAAAACAATTCCCACAAAAAGACGAAAAACATCCCCATCAAACATTGAAGACTAATATATAGAGAGTTTGATGTTCGTAAAATCTATCGGAGCTCAAAGTCTTCACGTTGATGTAGAGTGGGCATGTAGATAGGGGACAACTTAGGTGTCATCTGAACTAGGTTCAAAATTAGAGATGTATTCGTCGTGATTAGAGGAGTTTTGTATCAGGCAGAAGCAGACAAGAAGCGTTCACTATAAATGAATTTTTTTTAAAATAATTGTGTTTAAACATGTTTAAAATTTCTTGAGAAGTTAAAAAGAGAAATTAATAGTATCGCGAAATATTTTTTTCGTTTTTCATTTAAGATACTTTTTCTTATATTTTTCTCAATAATCTGAGAATATTGAATTTGTACGACTTCGATTATTATATGTAATAAAAGCCTTACGGTTTTATTCGTTTAATAGACATTCTAAATAACATTCTCAATACTATTTTATCTTTATGAGAACCTTAGATTTCTGTTAAAGCATTCTTTCTTACTGATGCTGTAACACTTCTATCAAATATTGTCGGTATTTTCATATATTTAGGGAAATTCTTACTAATAATAGAATATGTATTGAGAAGTTATAAATGGTTGTCAATTCTTTATGTATGTGAGGCGTCGTGCGATCTTTGCACGCTACCACCAAGAATATGAGCCGGCTGTTGCGAATAAGAGAACTGGTCAAGTGTAACCAATCAGTTGTAATGAAGTGAAATCAAGTCCTTCTTTATAACAATATAAAGAGTAATTTAAACTTCAAATTCTGACGTTGATACCCTCTTCTTTGTTTTATCTTGTCAAGTGTATTTTGTTACTTTTATTTTTCTTTTAAATGCAATTATTAATAAATTGTTATTTCTGTTTAAGTGCTCGGCTAGCCAATATCATTAGTAGAAAAAATTCCCATGAAATATTTCTTAAGCTTTAAAAAGGTTTATATCTAAGCATTCCATTTTCATTGCAATGTTAAAAGTTAAGGAAATACCCGTGGAGATATTTGTACCATGTTGTTACTTATTGTAATTGAAATATACTCACTTAAAGAAAAAAAAAATGCATATTTGAAATATCAAAAAATTGTCTTTATATTAGAATAATTTTAAAAAATTCCATACATAATTAAATTTTATTTAATTTCAGTATTTCTTATCAATTTCATTCTGGATATCTATATATAACTTTTTTAATTGAAAGTTTAAAATCTACACAGCAAAAATGAAACTGTACTAGCAAAAATAAAATGAATGCAGACATAACAAAAGGAGGAAATATACATTTTGTAAGTTTTGTTTATTTCAGCATTTTTACCAGACCTTACGTTTCAATAAAAAAGTTTTTATATCGTAATACAATATATTTATAAACATGTCACCATCTCTCTAAACAAAATATTCACTTCTCGCCATCAATAGCAAATAAAATTAGATAAGATAAAAAGGAAATTTTGCTGAAACTAGACTAAAAAATAATTAGGTATATTCCTACTTTAATCCATCTTTCATTCATCATCATACTTTAATCCATAATAAAATGGCCATCCATCAGCCATTTTATTTTGTGAATTCTAGTCGTATGGATTTCTACTACCGTTCTGAAATCCATACCATTTCATCTATTTGATTGCAAAAAAGTGCATTGGAAAGAAGGTTTCTAAAGAATTGCATCTCCTCCCTCCCAATTTTCGAAACTGTTTTAAAATATTTTTTAAAATTCTAGGAAACCCACTAAGAATCATTAAAATAGGAGTAAATATTTTTTAAAAAAAATCGGTTGAAAATTATAATTTCGTAAAACATCTTCAATATTTTTTTCCACGTTTGACTCCACATTTTGTACTCAAAAAATTAAACAGTATAGATTTGAGGACGGGGTAACAAAAATTTCATAGGATTAATTTTTTCTGCACGCAATCAAAACGGTCGGTAGCGATGAAACTTAGTTTAAACTAAAAAATTGTTGAAGTGTATAATGTGTTTATCACCACACTTCATCTTTTAAAAAGTACATGTGATGATAATTTAAAATTTGTAGAAATGTGAATATGTAACATTTAAAAAGATCAAGGAATATATTATTTAAAACATTTCAGCTGGACTATTTTTTTTCAAATAATAAGCAGTTATAATTACTTGCAACCAGCGTTTCTTAAAAATAGTTTGGTTCACCGATATTTTCAATGCTTATTTTTTAGAAGTAATTTACATAAGTTACAATTATCTTAAAAGCTGTAGTGTATTTAAAAAAATAATAATTCTTGTTTACTAAACGCTAATTGAGTTTTAAGTCATAAAAATTCCTCCTGATAAGAATTAAGAATAATTGTAAATTGTAAAAAGAATTTGAAGAAAATAACAAGCTATTGAAAAATCAATGAATCTCCTACAGAGTATAGTTTTTTTAATACGAAATACTCCAAATTCCTTAGAAAGTGAAATTAAAAAACGAATGTCACAGCGAAATCTAGAATTAATGAAAACCTGATTTTATTTACTTTTCTTTTCACTTTATTTTTACCATTTGGAATTACTTTTTCCCTTTCAACCTTCTCTTTTACTTACGTATATCTGTCAAGAAAGGTAACTGTGTAAATTTCCTTTCACTTTTTTTCTCATTTAATATTCAACACCGAAGCGATTCGCTTCAGAAGTTTCCTTTGAGTTGTTGACTTATATTTAATGGAATGGAACGTCAGAGAATAATTTTCAACTGTTACTAGCAACACTAAATCGAAAGAAAAATCACATTCGTTGTTTAAAGCTAGCTCGGGACTGCTTTAATCCTTTACTTGGCCCCAAGACTTTTCAGATATTTCGGGTTGTTTCCAACCCTTTAATATAAAATTACATGCTAAAATATTCAACAGGAACGAATTCATAAACTTTTTAAAAATTCTAATTATATGTTTTGACAAGACTTAAATTTAGAAATTCATCAACGAAATTGTGTACTTTGTGTACAGTGATTTTTACTTTCTAATTAATGCTGTAAAATACTACTTATCATTTATTACCCCCCAAAATAGTAATAATTGGGCACAATTATTAAAATAAAAATAAAAACATATATAGGGGTGACTTTGCTGACTGACTTTTTGGCGTACCACTACTTCTACCCGACTCTTGTGCCATAATATAATCGAATATAACTAACTCTAAAATTCAATAGTCTATGTAAAGACACACCAGTCTGTTCTAACTCAACTATTTATTTACCAATACTGTAATATAATGTCTAAGGAGTTTTCGCTTTCTTTGGGGGCTTTTGGATTAATCTGCCTATTCAAATATTATTAAAATAATACGCTCTTACCAAAACCCTTCTAGTTGAGGTTACTTTGATTTACCAAATCCTCTACGGCAGTTACCGTCAGTAACAACTCTTGATATTATCCATCTCTTTAGGAATATACTCATAGTTAATCACACTCGTCCTCTCTCCTCTAAATTTCCCTTCGCTTATATACCATCATATCTGAATCACTTCACTTTATTTCCACCTGCATCTAATTAACATAATCACGTTTCATTTTGGTCGGGAAGAAATTGTTATTTCCAGCAATCAATCTCAATTAAAGTCCCCAAGGTTAGTAAAGAGAAAATTGCGAATAGCCCAACGTCACAATGTGTTCTCCAAGATTCTAGAACAAACTTAGAGAGAATATATAGTTGCGACCATGCATGTACAGGAATTAGTGTGCGTGTAGAATATACGTGCATTTCATGAGATATTGTGATTCGTATTGATGTGTTCAGTGATTGTGTGAACTTTTAATTGATGATATCGTGTATTCATATATGTGAGCATGTTAGTTGATTCCTGTTAAAAGGAAATACATTTTGTACTTGTTGGAAAGCCTTCGAATAAAATTAGATTTACTCCGAAAGAGGCTACATATAAACTGCGTCAACTTTTCCTACATTTGAAAGCTGTTCAAACATGAAACCACATGTGTGTGTTTCAGTTTCTCTCATAAAATGTTCTATTTCTTAGTTATAAAATAATTCTTTATAAGATAAAGTAATAGTCTTATATTACCACTCATGTATTATATAACTTCGAGACCGGTTTGAAAGTAATGCCTCAATAGGCATATATTTTTTGTTACGCCCTTTCCACACATCTTATTGCACCCAAATGCTTCATATATCCTCTATGTAATTCACAGTTCACCCTTTGATATAGTTCATATCCTTTCCCTCGCATTTGTGTAGCGTGAAAGCGTGATTTGTTGGGCAGACCCATCTGAGAAAAATTCCGGGGAGAATTATAGACACCAAGCCTTATGGCAGATTTCGCCTCATTGTCAGAACGAAAGTAATATCCCTTTAGGAGCTCTTTCATCTTTAAAAAGAAGTTGAAAGTTTATTCTCAACAACACTTAACTTTCAGGAACTTGTATGGTGCCTCGCTGCTTAAATGTTTCCTCCGAGTGAGTCACCTTCTTATTCAATTCTCATCTTCCCAAAAACACATGTGAAAAAAGGAAGCAACAGCATTACCCATAGAGAACAAATGTAGAATTCAGATACGAAAAAAATTTGAAAAATCGGTTAATAAACGAAAAGGTTATCGCTATAGAGGAATCATTTTTCAGTCAAAATTCTTGTGTTGTATGTATATACAAATGTGTGTGTAATGTAAATTATACCGAAATTCTTCAAAATGCTGCGAATTAGTCCTATATCACCACTCATATTTTATACACCTATTAGTATACGGTATTCTGTGGTTTAAGATTACTTGGTTGGCAATGCTGAAATCAACTCGCGAGTATTAAGAGAGAGGGTCGTAATTTTACTGATCCCGATTCCTGTAGATCCATTGCGTGAAATAATGGGAACTACTGTACGTTAAGTGGAAATGATCTATAAAGACATCGAGATGTAGTGTGAAATTTGGGAAAAGTAACAATTCAATTCCTGTAGATAAGCTTTGATAATTTTTGAGAAGCAATTCAAAAGTCGCACTAGAGATTTATAAAGAAATCGAATTAAAAACTGCTTTTCGTGCCATTCTTTTTATTTCAACAAAATCAACAGCAAACGAAAATCTGAATATGACTAGGTTAACAAAACTAAACCAATACTTCAGGTAAACTCTGAAAAGCTGTCAATGTCAAAGATGGTTCAGCAGATTTGCAGTATCTCCTGCAAGTGGTTAACGATCGCGGTAGCCAAGAGGTTACGTTCCCATTAGGTCCCACTAGCGTATCTGGAAAATACGCTCGATGTTTCATGTTCGTATTGAAGGCAAGCCTGTTGGAAAGTTAATTTCAGATACAAAAATTATAAGTAAAATCACGTTTACATGTTTTAAAGCATATCCGGTATTCAAACCCTTTTTTAATAACATGAAAAAGAAAAAGTATTATTGAGATATTTTAATTTTTTATTAATCATTTTGTTGAGCAAAGATGTCCAATATCCTTCAGTCTGTAAAAATGCGTTTCTCTCTCTTTTTTCCAGCTAAGTCTCCTTCTAGCCACTGTCTTCGGTATGATTGTTTATAGAATCATACTGGTGACGGTACTCACGGCCAGTGATCATCCCATCTGGAAGCCGTATGCCAAAATCACCACATCCATTACCGCATCCTTGGTGAATCTAGTCGTCATCGTCATCATGGATAAGGTGAGGAATCATCATTAGCTCATACTTATTTTAAGAAAAAAGTTCTCTTCTTTACTAAAAATTCCCTTCGAACATAAAAGTTGGCGGACTTTTCTCTTCGACCATGTAAGTTCGCGTCATTCCAGCAGACCTTACGCTAATATTTTCGAGTGTCAAAAATACCCGATTCCATTCAAGACAGCAACAAATGCGTCATCTCTACTGTTATTCTGACGCCATTTAAATATATAAATAATAAAATATATGACGTCACACAACATATATATGTTTTTAAGTTGTGGTGCGTGGTTTCCAGGTGAATTTATTACACCATTTGGCCGATCCTCAAATCCTGCCGAGTCTTTCATTTATTTCTTTTGTGTGTGTGTATGCACATCAGTCTTCCATCTACAAAGTTGAAACGGGAATTATTTTTGGACCACTGTAGCCAATTGGTCCTGGTCGTGAACTTGCGGCCGACGTTGTTCACGTTGAGACGAGAGTTCGAGTCTTGATGCCATTGAAGACCTACGTGTCGTCCAATCCCTCCGAGGGCAACACCACTCCAAACTAAGGCGACGGTGAGTGGGTATCAATGACAGTACATATAATGGGCGCCGCGATAGCAGCTGGCCTTCAGCCCTGCGATGGTACAGATTGACACAGAGACCCATAATGAAGGTGCTGTCTGTGTTTGAATGGAGGACAATGAGACAATTGGCGCTATGCGTGCGTGTAGTATAATGTAACGATGCTCGATTATTGGTCTGTCGAGGGCGTCCTGAGCCCGGTCGCCATAAAACACAGCTCTCTTGTCCTCTGGTCCCAACACCGCCTCACAGTAAAGTCAGAACAGCCTAGGTGGCAAACTAGTCATCCAGCTGACCATCCGGTTTCCATCATCTCTATGATTATTCCCTTCTCGAATTCTGACAGCTGCTCATGTTGTGTCCGATGGCGGCGTAAAGACATCTATAGTTAAAAAGCGTAATTCTGGAACAAATTAAATACACGCAAACAAGCTCTGCTTACATATTTTATAATCCAAGGAGAACGAAGTTCATCGCCCTCTGATGGCATTACGCAATGCGCAATCACGCTGCATTTCTAATCACTTACATATTTGCCTGACTCGTACCTTCAAGCCAAATTTTGTAGCAATCCCACTCTTATTTCTAGATGCACAAATTTTTATGGCAATGATTGTGTGTTATATAAGTTTCAGATTTCTTATTAATTTTATTTGGCAACATTGCTTCCCTTAGGTTAAAAATTGTTGGGTAAAATACATTTCTGCGGATAAACGAACTCTAAATGTTGCAATATTCTATTATCCTGAAAACAATTCGAAGCGAGACATTTTAGTAAAATATGGACTTTACAACAAATTGTTGTGAAATGTGCATTATTCATCAATTTTTTTTTTACCACTATAAAGGGATACAAACGTTTTTAATTTTCTTGAAAAAAATTATTTCACTTAGAGAAACCAATGTTTTATAGACGTATAATGTTTTTAAATGAAAAATGCACACGTGTTTGTCAACAATAATTTCGTTAAAGGTGTTTGTCAACAATAATTTCGTTAATGGTGTTTTCATATTTCGTTTTCATTGAATAAGATCTCTTATGCTATGAGTTGTATTGATCCACTGATAAAGCTTTATCAGATAGGGGTTGTATAAAACATCATTTGGCTCACGCGAATATATAATTTGATAGTGTAGTGATTCTGAATTTCTTTTATGAAGTAAACACGTAAACTACATCTGAAACTAAATTTTATATTGCATTAAAACCCCGCATGAAATGACTGAAACTGTATGAATAAAGTATGCATAAAAATAAATAAGTTTAATGCCTGTTGCATAATTCAGGCATGAATATAGTTTAGTCTTAGTAAAAGTACTTGTAAGAGGCATCCAATGAATTCAAAATCTTGCAATTTTTATTGTTATAAATAATCCTTTGAAATAAAGACAAAAAACTTGCTGTTAAAATTGGCGGGAATTTCTTAAAGAAATATTAAATTTTATGCTTTTTATAGTTTGTTAAAATATCCTAATTACCTTTAAACAGGATTTTCGCGCTCTACGGTATTTAATATATTAAAACTTTACAGGCTTTTATGTGAAACAACGATTTTAGAAAACAAATAATTTTGGTAATCCATTTGGCTATTTTTGAGGTAAAACATATTAAATATTCGCCTAGTTAGCTTAAACCACAGATAGATATTTGTTTAATATATATATCCTCTTATTAGTTATTTACTCATATGTAGTACAGTTTTTTATTTTCCAATAACGTAAACAATGAACTTTACAAAACTTTTATTATTATTTGCAAAGTTTCTTAAGACTTGGCTATATGAATTTAATACATTCAGTTTTTTTTTTTTTTTTTCTTTTTCGTTATAAGCACAGCTGTTACTTTAATTTATTTATATTTTTCTCTCGAATCAGCTATTTCAATGTTCTGTGGTAAATTTCATGATTATATTATTCTTTCAGGTTTATCGAGAACTTACTGCCAAACTTACTAATTTAGGTAAGTTTAAATAACGCAAAAATCAGCATGTTTAAAATTAAAAGCAACTTATATTTAAATAACTTCATCAATTTATTGTAACAATTGTAACTTATTATTTCCATTCCATTTCAGAACAACCTCGTACACAAAGAGAATACGAGGACAGCTTCACTTTTAAAATGTTTTTGTTTGAATTTATTAACATGTACTCATCGCTCATCTACATTGCTTTTTTTAAAGGACGGTAAGTTGATCTACTTTTGTCTATAGTAATTCTCTTTCTAGAATGATTAATAGTAAAGAAAAAAACCGTAATTTAACCCCCACCTTTGGCGGTTAAAAAAAAGTGGCGTTAACTGGTGCCAATAGCACGTTTTTCGAATGCCTTGAAATACATCAAAAAATTCGAAAGATTGGCTTTTTGCTACTTCCCGTATAAAAATAGAATCAGAATTTTGAGCCATTTTCTTTTCGTCTTGAAAGGATGCTAAAATAGTATTCACGATCATTATGGATTATATTCTATACTTATAGTTTTCCTTCCTTTCCTCGAGATGTGACAATGAATTATTTTAAACATTCTTGCCTAATTCTTCAAATGTCTTTAAGTAAGTTTGCAAGATGGGAACCTGATTTCACTAAATCTCGCCATGCGAAATAATGACTACTGCACAGTAAGCCGATTGAGCTTCGAAGTTTCCATACATTAGAATTTGGAGAGCAAAATTACCAAGTCTTCTATCATCTTCTCATAGTTCTTTATCAAAATTATGCAAAATTTACTCTAGTTCAATGTTAGTTAAGTAAATCAATAAAAAATAAATTTATTTCGTTGATTGCCCGCCTAAATCAAATTTCTTATACAATACGTAAATACGAACGTTTAAAAACTTATCAATGCACAAAAATAAACATACACACTTTCTCCTTGGCTTATGACCTATGAGTCTTACGACCATCTTCAACTGCAACGACAATTTTTTAAACTGAAATTGGTTTTGTTAATTTCATTTTAACATGTGTTGGTGTGTCTTTTCCCCCTAAGATTTATTCGGTTATAAAAGACTTTCACTTTTAGTGGGGAACTCATTCGACGATGAAAGTTTCGAGTCTTTATAACGGGTAGCCATCACCTACCCAGTCTGTTTAACCGATTCATTACAATGAATAATGGTTAGCGTACAGTAAACTTATTTCCGAGCCCCAGGATCTCCAGAAGTAATTACTACAAAAAATGAAAATCCTTTCTTAAAATTACTAATGAATTTTTGTTTTCATAAGCAAAATATTCTAAGTAGAAAAACGTTACCGTATATTTTTGCGTTTGAATGTTAAAAAATAATAAATAAAAAAAAAGATGATTCAGCCATAAATTTGATTATTAAATAAAATATTAAAATAAAAGCAAATGACCAATTATTAAAGTAGACAATAATATTCTGCTCGGATATTGAAATAAAAACAGACAATAAATTTTTAAATGAAATACATCTTAGCAACGTAAATATACTTTAGCAAACTAAATGTAATTATTATAATCATAATTTATTATAATTTCAATATTTTGAGCCTAACACTATGTATCCTTTATATTATGTCCGACCATTTTTGTTGACGCCATTTTCTCGAATTACGCAAATTAGCACATGTTAAAAAATAGTAGATAAAGAAAGAATTTTTAGTTACTTAATTTCATATTGTACTTTTGTTTACAGTACGTCCAGTGGAGTACATGTTATGTATTTTTCCATTACTTGTACATAGGATAGTTATACGTACACAGATTGAATTTCTGTGTACTATCTATACTATATATTTCCGTACATAAGCAGAGAATTTTTAGAGCTTTTTCTAAGTTAAATTACGAGAAGTTCGGCTTATATACGGATCCGTTAGTTGATAAAAAAAGGTAGATACTTTTTCTTAAGCCGCGCAAAAGCAATAAATCGCCAAATGTAGCACGTTTTTATAATCTTTAAATTATATACGCAAAATTGATGAGGAGAATAATTATAAATGAAGAAATGGTTCGTTTCAGGAAAATGAGTTATTTTATTTTCGGAAGTGCTCATATTTACTAGTTTGCTTAGTTGTCGCCAAAACAAAAAAATCTGATATTGGCGAAATTTGCCCCCAGCTAATGGAAAAGTACCAAAACGTAAATAATATTAGAAAACTGAAAATAATGCTCACATAAAAATAATAATTGGAGACGAACTTTACTTTAGTCTTCTAACTTACATATTTTGGTTGCTTTGAATGAAACTTTTATACAATAAGGGGGGGAAAGCATGTGAATATATTAAAATCTATGTCAGAGTTCAAGAATTTGAATCCTTCATCAAATTCAGGAAATTTAAAATAAAGCTACAGGAAATTGTTCGTGATTTTGACTTATATATGGAATTTGAATTTTGGGTAGATTTTTTTCGGGAAAAAAAACACGTGCTCTTGGCTTGTGCACAGATAAGCCTATATTTGTTTATATATAGTAATTATTATATTGAATGAAAATAATTCTGAAAAATATATATCCGACTTAAAGCAAACTAAACTTGCTACTTGTTATTCGGAATAGAACTCGGTCGAAAATCAAACAGACCCTGTAATATGCATCTATACGTAAGAAATCTTCACTTGAAAATAAATAAAACTTTTGAACATTGAAATTTCAATCCAAATACATTATTTAAAAAGTAAACTCATTTCTCAAAAAATGTCAGCTTATACAGAAAACCGTTCTAAGCCTTATACCTGCAATTTTGAATATTTGTATTTTTACTATCAAAATTCTCTCACCCAACATTCTCTTCTTGCGCAAATCCCTACAGTTTCCCTACGGCATTTCGCTATCTCCTTCTCATCCCCCATGGGTGTTAAACCTCAATATGATCGATACGTCTAGCTCAGAGTGGAATTGAAGAAAAGAAGATCGGATTCTGTTCAGAGGAGGATGTAATAGATCTTACTTAGCTGAAGAATAGAAATGCTGCACTTGAAAAGAAAATGGAGTTTTTCTGGTATTCCACCGGCAGAATCAATTGTGAATTTTTTCTTCTTGACGATCCTAGTAGAAGAATCGAAAGAACTTGTGATATATACAAAAGATTTGGTTCAATTAATTTCGCCCAGATTGGGGCTCAACCAGGTATTAGCGACATCTGTACCCTCATATAATGATTTATTGGCTCATTAACTTGGGATTAGAAACAACACCAAGGTTATGGAGACGGACTTCGTAATTTTGAGCCACGGTTACTAAAGTTGAGTATCCACTTTCTAAATCCACGCCAAGCCGATATGAAGACTTTGAACCCCAACAGATTCAATGTGCATTTCACCTGAAAAACGATGGTGGGTGGTAGCAGTAATACATATACATTTTGCGTGGAGGAAGAAATGTTATAACTCGTATTCGTGAGTGGAACACAAACAAAGATAGAATAAAAGACCACTACTAACTCTTGCCTGGAAAGGAATTCCTCACTTTATCGGTACTCTAAAGCGCATGTTAACGGATCTGCAGATTGACAGATGAGATCTGCCCCAAAAGGATTCCACCAACAGCTGCAGTAGAAGTAGTGACTTAGAAGTCGAACAGTGTGTGTTTGAAGAAGATTTATGACGCAAAAGCCAATTTGGGCTATGCTTCTCCAACCATGTATTGCTGTGATTTATACCCAAGCAAGATGGAAGGAAAAGGAAAAATTCGTTGACAAGAAGGATCGTCGAATTTTGAGCCTCGGTCAAGTGACGAAGACTACATCTTAGACAAAATCTTGCTGTCCTAATTTCCGCAACACACCATTCTAACTGGACTAATTACTAGGGGTCTCGTTCAGATTTAATGTGCATCAACCCCAGTACAAGGCGGGTCTTTAGTGGCATCAGGGTTCGAACCCACGACTGGACAAAAACAACTTTGACCGCGACCATGACGACTTCTTAAAATGTCTGCTTAGTAATAATTTATTAAATGCCTTTTTAATAACATTTTTCCGAACCGTAGAAGAAAGTTGTATCAAGATTTCACCATAATTTATTTTGTATTAGGGTAATATAAAGTCGGTACAGCTAATTCATATCCTTCATATATAATAAAATACACATAAATTTAGATTGGCTTGATATTAAGGTTACATTAAATTTGCTCTTGGAGACATTAATGATGGACCGTATAATGTTTAATTACTATCAAATGACGAATGCAATTATCAACCTTTACCCACGAGAACCTCGTTCTGGCTGGTAAAGGTTCGATTGTCGGCAGTCTCTATAATTCTACACGATGGACTTTAATGGAATCTAGTTTCAAATTCGCAACATTGGTACCGTTAAACCTCTGCTCGAATAAATATACTTTCTGAGATAAATTGAACGAATTTTAGTGGTATATCGTTCTTATTTTATTTATCTAAAAGATCCAGAAAAGCGATTTTAGTACGCAAAGAAAATGGTTCTAAAAATCATTAAATTCTTCTGAAAAGAATTTAAAACGCGTTTCTAAGATATTCTTGTCCAATAAAATAGCTAAGTTTTTATCTTTAACAAATTTCAGTTTTTATTCCAATTCCATTATTTAATAAACATAAATTGTTGTAGAATAGTGAATAGAAAACACTATTTAAGTCTCTAAAAATGTTTTGGGTGATGGGCAGTTTAAACTAAAATACATTTATTTAAAAAATATATTGCAATGTTTCAAATGGAAAATTTCGACGAACTTATTAGGAATAAACATTAATGTTAAAATTACATTGTGATACTTTTGTAAATATTTTGTCTACGATGGTAGAAATAACTTATTGTTTCCTTTATTATTAATTTAAAACTCTTTCTCAGTTTGCTCTTGGAGTAAATGTTTCCTGAAAAGCTATTATATGTTTTCATGGATTTTTGTTTCATATTAAATTTTACCATTCTTTCAAATGAGCACAGTTTTTTTTTATATATATATCTTAAAATATATTTCCGTTTCAAATGACAAATATTACATTTAATATGTAGGATCTGCGATGAAATGTAGAACATGTCCATAAACGATAGTGTCAGTCTTAAATCTATTTATAAAATAATTTTCATCGCAGACATCTAACAATTTATAGCATAGCATTATCCGGAAAATGGCAGACGAATGTCTTCATTTCTACTACTGATAAAAATTTTGAATCGAGATTTGAAATGGAATGCGTCACGGCAATGTCGTCAAGATATGAGAAATCGTTTCTCATATAATGCTTTGTAAAGAAAAGCGTATAGTACAGAAGCGTTGAAATCTATTTCGTTCTTAGCAAATGATGCTATGAATTTTGCATGACAAGGCATGAAGTATGTAATTTTCGAATTCTCTGCCGTTAGAGATTGCAGATATTAGCATACAAATTGAATGTTATGTTACAAAAATGTATTAAATAGCGCGGAAATTCTTGAGAGCGAGACAAAGTGTTTGACAAAATAGCGATGGAAGAATTTCGAGTTTGTTTTGTTAATGATGATCAATATACTAGAAGTTGAGAGGGGTTTATGTGTAGTAAATATTATGTAATACGCAACGGAATTAATAACTATGAGGTAATGAAGTGATTTCCATAATTTAAATATGTGCTAAATAAAGCGTGTTTAGTAAATTAATTAATAGTAAATATGTGCGGAATAAGCATTTTTAATAAATCAATTAATACTTAATAAGATATTAATCATTAATAAAAATGCAAGTGTAAGGAAAATTTTAGACATTGTTTTTTAACTATAATTATATGTGTTTCATTCAAATAATTATAATTTTATTACTCTACTGCTAGATATACCGAAACTTTAGAAACAGATGATTAAACTGTACTTAAAAATACATATTAATTGATTGTATAAAATTTAGGATATTTTGTTAAAAGAGGGGAACATTTGGTTGAGGATTTTACCTGAGTTAATATATATATATATATATATATATATACATATACATATAGATAGATAAATAGATATAATATATATGTGTGCGTGCGTGTGTAATGTCCCACCGTCAGGGAAAAAACAATGGTTAAACATAAAGAGCTGCTCCCTTAAGGAAAAAATTCATATTAAAGCTTATTTAATAGAAAAACCTGATGCATTTTAGTCTCAAAATATTGTATCATGAAAGATGTATAAGTTAATCAAATCATACAGAGAACTGTAGTTGTATAGAATTTATATGCTAAAAAAATAATCATTGTTTACATCGATTGTTGTTTCCAGTAACCCATGTAGATACGAAAAATAAAATTAAAAGCAGGAATAGAGTAAAACAAAAGGTGTATAACCCAACGAGAGAATAATCATAAAAAACCATTTTATGTAAATAAAATTCTGAAATACTATGTATCACAAATTTTTTAAAAACAACCAACACATTTCTGAGTGTCAAATAAGTAAAAGAAAATCTAAGAAGTAAAAAAGAATTTATTTTTCTTCGACCCGTAAGAAATTAAATGAAAATGTACTGAAAATGACGGTTTATCATTCTCATAAGTATAAAAAACACTGAAGATTTTTCACCTCACAAGGAAATTTTTAATTAAAAACTGAAGTGTTGTTCACGCTCCAACTATCTGACTTCTGATGGCATACAATACTTCAGTTTTTAGTCAAGCATTTTCAACAGGATTGAAAAGTCTTCACTTTTTATGAGGATGATAAACTGCCGATTTCAGTACATTTTCATTTAATTTCTTACAAGGTCGAAGAAAAATAATTTCTTTTCCACTTTTTTAGATATTTTTATTCTTATGCCACATAGAAGTGTTAAGTTTTTAAAGAAAGATTTAAAATATAGTTATTTGGAGGTATGACAGACATGATATTTTACTTTTTCAGTATCTTTTCAGAAAGGATTCATTCTAAAAAGCGATACCAAAACACGATAAATTCCACAAAGTATTCCCTTCTATAATTCATCTTTTACTTTCCTACCCTTTCAGACAAATGGGTTAATAGAGTTAAGTAATAGATACTTCATTATAAGAGCTTCTCTCGACTAATTATAATTGATTGATATTTGTCTCTCCTCATAACAAGACTCCAAAGTATTATCTGAATATTTTTGTGTATCTACTTATCTCACCTTCTGCAGACTCTAAAACATTCTCAAACAGAACTTACATACTTGAAATTATTTTCTTTAAAACTAGCATTTTACATCAGCTTTTTGTTTTACAGCTACCAGAACACGTTAAAGTGTTATACCGTAAAATTAATTACGAAAATAACCCGGAGTTGATAGTTTCCATGTGAACCTCAAGTTCTTCATAACGTTAATTGCTTGTATCGCTTTTTTTAAAACAAGAAAATTCTTTAAGTAATTAAGTTTTAGTTAATTAAAGGAAAACATTACAGTGACTTCCAACTAATTAACAGAATGCAGCAGAAAATAATCGAGTCGGTGATGCTTTAATCCTTTTTGAAAATTAACAGAAAATGTTGATTATCAATGCTTTATGTTATATTCCCGCCCGCGCAATAACTAATTTTTGTCAAAACTGACATCGAGTACCATTTCATTTTGTTTTATTTCCTTAAGAATATCATAGTCTTCTGTTTAGAAATCCGATAGAATTATTCATATAAGGATGACAGGTAAGAAGCGTATAAACCCTTCGACTTTTAATCTTCGTATCGGGAGTTATTATTGAACATAACTTCGACCTGCAACTTACCCAGAAATAAAATAAAGTTGATAAAAAATATAAGAAATAATTGCTTTGCACTTAAATTTTTGAAATTACAGGAATTTGAGATAATAGGGTTTTTTTTATGTATATATAAGATAGATTGTTTATTAAAGTCGCTCTAAGAATTAACACGTGGGCTATTTGTAATGGACTTGCTAATTTTGAACCTCGTCGAAGCCACGAGAACGTAATACCCGAGTGTTCCACTTCCTTCTAAAAACTTCCAGTCTACGACAGCGTGAGAACTTGGTATCTCGACAAATTTAACGTGCATTAACCCCCCCACTAGACGGCCGGTCTTTTGTGGCATCAAGATTTAAACCCACGACTCCATGAAACGCCGGCCGCAAGTCCATAGCCATGTTTTCCACGTAGAGATGTGCTGTTGTTGTTTTTTTTAATTTACTTATGCTATTATACACTAAATTTTAGAACAAAGGAGTCGATTCATTTGCTTTACTTAACATTATTCAAGAACTACACGTGGTAGTTTATGTTATACTGTCTGAATTTGAATCAGGATCAAGTAACGAGAATAACATATGAGAACTTATATCACTTTTCCAACTTCCACACCAAGCTACCAGAGAGATCTTTGAATCCCCTTTATCTAGTATACAGTCTTTCTTTGATATTCAACGTCATCATCCAGAAGGCTTCTTACCTATGCATTGTGTGCTATGGTCATGCCCTTGTCCTCTACAATTATTCTGAAGATAACGCAAAGTTAAAGAGTTTTAAATGTACATTTAGTTTGAGCAAAGAAGAGTATTTAATTTTTGAGGCAAACAACCGTTGCATAATCATTACATTTCCTCAAATTTTGTTTAAAACGGTGACCTCTTTAAACGGAAATAAAATTCGTGGCGTGTTTATTTAAGGTAACACCATTTTTTTTCAATGTGCATGAAAAGTTTAGAATACCTTAGGATACGAAATTTATTCCAAAAAATATTCAAGGAAAACGATACATTTTGATAATAAGACAAACAAATCTTGCAGGTACAAATAAATGTTCAGAAAATGTTAAAATAATTTTAGGTTTATTTCCGTATTTGCATCGAAAGTAGTAAAATTGCTGCCATATATATATTGAAGTGAATTTCAATTTGTATTTAAAATAAGTTCCATAAATTTCCGTGAAACATAAGGAAGTTCTGGGATTATCGTAATAAGTAAGGTCCAGATTTTGTCGATTTTTTTTTTTTTTTTTTCTTAATTTCCATATTCTGTTCTATCCTTTCCGGGAAAAAAAACTCAAATCTATAATTGGCATGCTTTCAGGGCTTACCTTCTCTAGGTAGGTACGGGCATCTCGACCTCGAGGCTCCTTAGTGATCTTTCTCTTTCCCATGATGTTTATTGTATGTGACATACGAGTGACGTGCTCCTAGGAATAGCGATCCTTCCCTATTTTCGACCCTCTTTCTAGTCGACTAGTTTATCCTTTTTTTTTCCATTTTTCATGCATCTAGATTTCAGTTACACCTCGTTTGGCGCACAATAATCATATCTGGATCTTATGCCATTTAACTCCATCGTCAATCACTCAATTTTAAATGTCATAAATTTTGGAAACGGATTTCTTTATCTTTATAAGGAAAATAAGAAGGCATACCACGTGTTTAATGGTAATTTTCTTTAGATTTCTTATACAAATTTGTATGAAGGAACCTCACTGGTATATATGAATATTTCGATTCATTATGTTGATCTAAATTAGTGTGTAGCCATTAGCGAAAAAGAATACTAACCCGTTTATTTCACAACTAAGGGGATAATATTTTTGTTTCAAACTTTCCTCCGAACTGAATTGAAATAACGTGACGACTGCAAAAAGGGGGAAATTAAAATCATGAATTGCAAGTTCAAATAGGTAATGGTAAAGGCGTAAACAGGTAATAGTGTAGGTGGTAGATATGCATAGTTAGTTTTGTTAAACTGGTTCTTTGAATATATTAAAATTGTTGCATGTATTAATAATACTCGTAGTTATCACGGAGGCGATGACACACTTTTACTCGTCTTCTCTCTCTCTCTCTCTCTCATATAAACATTCTTTCACTCACTTTACTTCCTCACTTATTTTACTTACTTTACATTACATAAACCTTTCGCGTGGGGCCGCTCAATTACCGAACCGCTTTCTTCGGTCTGCGCGCTGACAAGATGCACTGTCTACTAAGCCTAACTTTGGAAAAAAATCGCATAAATTAAATTTATTTAAATTTTATGTAAAATTTATGTATATATAATTCACATTCATTAAAAATTTAATAAGTAAAACATTTAAGGGATTAAATGTTAAAAAACAAAATTTAATAATTATGTAATTAATTGAACAAGTTAATAACAAATAGTGTGTGTGAATAAGTTAATAAAATTAATTAATCAGTTAAATGAACACACACACATAAATTAATAATAAACTTAATTGACTAATACTAAATAAACTAATAAACTAAATAAATAAATTATAATTAAACTTAGTAAATTGATAATAAAAATTTAGTTAATTATGAATAAATTTATTAAATTACTGATAAATTAAATAAATAAATAAGTAGTAAATAAATAAATTAATAATGAATTGAATAAATTATAATTAATTAAATAATAAATAAATTAATATTAAATTGAAAATATAAAAATTTAATTCGCATGCATTAATTTTATTTAAATAATATATTCCAAAGTTATAGTAACAGAGTCAATTTAATTAGTGCTTCATTTACGACACACCCATCTTGGTTGATTTTACAACTTATAAAATCAACATGTGGCAATGTACCACCGATGACACATAACGGCCACAAATTACATATTACCAATGGTACACCTCGTCGGAAAGGTGTAAAGGTGTCTGTGTACAACACATTAAAAATATACTCAGAGATATTATAAGAAATGTTACTGATTCTACGAGTTTTGAATTTTAATTAATTAATGGAACAATAAGTGATGAAAGTTTTTCACTAAATTATTATTTCGCTTACGTGTATTGAATGTTATTCTTAATAAGGTTTTCAGTGAAACGCGAAAATGATTCATTAGACATTTAAATCTAATCTTGCTAATTATGCTATGTCGCAAAAAGCTTCAATTTTGTTATTTTCAATGTCTTTTTTTTGAGAACTTAAGAATAGAAATTACATCGACAAATATTCACTTTGATCATTCTTTAGGAATTCCGTTAAATATTGTTGCATTGTGTTTTTAAATAATACTCATTTTAAATCCGATAATAAAAAATTGCAAGTTTATTTTCCTCAAAAAAATTGTCTTGCAAAACTATTAAATATAATCGCAGACGATTACACATTCCTATTTGATATTCCTGTCATCAGTATTCATTTCTAAGAAAACAAAAGGCAAGGCTTATCAAATGCATTTTGTTTACTTATGCCTAAAAGCCTCATTGATTTCCTCTGCTAATAAATGTGATTTTTATTTTGCAAGTGATAACTGTAAAAGACTGTTTAGAGTATACATTGATTGATTGTTTATTAACGTCACACTTAAAAGCAATACAAGGGCTATTGGCCACGGGCCTTGTAATTTGGAACCTCGGTCAAGTAAAGAAGACGATACCTGAGCTGGCACCTCCCTCTCCAAACTTCCATGCCATGCCATGACTTGGGATCTTAACTAGATTTAACGTGCATTAACCCCACTACACATCGGGTCTTTAGAGGCATCAAGAATCGAACTTACGTTTCAACAAAGAAAACGACAGCCGCGAGTCAGTGACCATGACCACCAGGCCATCGCGGCCACCCGGAAAGGTAAAATGCCAGATTACAGAGGAAGTATTGTCCATACAAACTTATGAGGCACCTGCATATAGAAGAAATGCAATAATTTTTATAACGTGTTATATTAATGGGTTTTGGTTTATAAAGACTTGAAAGCTTTTATGCAAGCGGAACAACTACTTAAACTACAAATGCACTTCATATTTGTTATGAGAAAAAATAAACTTTATGTATCAAAATTTACATTTCTTGTTTTTTTTTGACAGATTTTTTGGTCATCCAGGAGATACTTTTACTTTGTTCGGCTTCAGACAAGATCAGGTAAGTTCATCTCTTGTTTGTTCAATTTTCGAATCTTTTTTTCTGTAGGGAATTGCTTTAAGAACCTTTTATTTGCAGTGTGAGCTCGGGGGCTGCCTTTTCGAAGTGTGCGTGCAACTGGCCATCATCATGGTAGGGAAACAAATTTTAAACAACATTTCTGAGCTTTCATGGGCGTAAGTATTTCAAAATGCATTCTTTAAATATGAAATGATTATTTACTGATTCATTGTAAAATTTAATATTTAGACTTTATTGTTGATTTCTAAAGATATTTCTAAAATGCGTAGAAATCAAATCTGATTAAACTTCGTATAATTTATTGTATTATAACTTAAATAAATATATGTCTACATTTTAACATATTCTCATTACTGTTATAAGCAATGTTACATGATCTGATTTAAAGCTTACATTTTTAAGGCCCTATAACGAAACATTTTCACATGGGTAACTATTATTGTGTAATTTCTATTATCCATAGCGTTTTTTTATATATCTTTGTAAGAGAAAATTATTCCAAATTCGGATGGGGAGAAAGGTGATATTTGTCAAGTAAAAATTGGACTTTTTTTAAATAAAGTCGCTACAAGGTCATTAATTAACAACATAAAATTCTGAATTGTGTGTACTACAAAATATCGATGATCGTGTACATAAAAAATTCCGTAAAGACTTGTTCAAAAACTCGAAATAAATTAACTGCAAAGTATCAATAACATAAAGCCTTATGGTATCAATGACATAACGCCTTACTGTGTGAAATCATTTCTTATAAACTCTTGAAGAGTAAGAACTGTATGTTTTATTCACCAGGGAAATAATGAATTGGTGGAAAAGATGGTGGCGAACCCGGGATGGACCCAAGGACCGAGTGGCCACGACGCGATGGGAAATTGACTACAACCTGTTAGAATGTGATCGCATGGCTCTCTTCGACGAATATTTGGAAATGGGTAAGAACTTTTTAAGTCATGAAATCTTTAGTCAAAAATGTAAGAATAAAAATAGGGAGCTAGAAATCAATAGTAAACTTATACTCGTAAGCAATGAAAGTTACTACTGAAGGAACTTTAAGTTTTTAGATTTATTTTTATTTCTTTATTAATCGTTCAATTGAAAACGAAAAACACTGTTGTAAACAAGAATATATGAAGACTCTGATGACGAAAACTTACGAACAAAGACTTTTTCATCAATTTTACTTGTTCTTGAACCTTCGCAAGAAAAGGATTATCCACACATTTGAGGGAATAAACATAAACTCAATGTCGTTCGACCAGGATTTTTTTCAAATATTTCATTAATACCTCGTCATATCTGAAAAGTCTATAAATTAATCATTCTTGCCATTTTTAGAATTAAATACCTGATAAAACATTTTTATTACTCGTGATATTGCAAGAAAATATTTTTTGAAGGCTTTGATGAAAATTAGGATACGATGATCGATTACATATGGGTGGATCCAATATAAACGAGACATTTTCAATAATGTCACACGATTTTTATACTTTCTTATTAGAAACCATGATAAGTTATTTTAAGTTGAAATAATCATTTGACATTGTTTTTTTTTCCCTTTATATGTTCATTTATTCAGTCGTAACGGCAGACGATTTTTATACAATCTGCTTTGGAAACCATGATAAATTATTTTATGTTTAAATAATCGCTTGGCATTTTTTTCTGTATTTGTTCATCTATTTAGTCGTAATGGAAGACGATTTTTATGCAATCTTATTAGAAACCATGATAAGTTATTTTGAGTTTAAATAAGCGTTTGGCATATATTGTATCATTCTTTATAAGTACATTTATTTAGTCTCTAGCCCCCTAAAACAGAGCAGTCCTAATTTGGAATGGTGTATAAAAAAGTGAAACTTCTCCACTAAAAGCAAAAACTCGGTTATTGATCGGGAAAGTTCTCTCTACTATTTCTAGGATTCAATGCGCTTCGTGGACTTCGATTCTCTTCATGGTCAATGGACCATTAGTTAAGTATACTATTGTGAACTTTTGAGGAAATTTGGAGCATCATAAAGGTCTAAGACATATTATTTTGCGATACACATTGTTCTCTTCCAATGCGATGCAAAACCCCACACAACTAGTGTAACGCAAGAAAAATTAAAGAAGCTTCATTGGAGACTACTCGAGCATCCTTCCCATAGTCTGAATGTTTCGATTGAAATTTCTCAGAGAAGCTTTAGGAAGAGAAGATTTTCATGGAATAAAAGAAGAGAATTTGAGTGCAAAATTGGCACCCTACATTTTCGACTTATTTTTATCGTTTATAGGTTAAAAAAACCACATTACGTTGGAAATAAAGCGCGACTCTTAAAGGAAGTTGGCCGCAGTAGCCGATTGGTCATGGTCATGAACTCGCAGCCGGCGTTGTCATCGAGTCGAGGATCAAACCCTGTTGAGACTAAGAACTCGCCGTGTAGAGAGGCTCCTGTTGGAATGGTACGGAAATTTGGAGATAGAAGTACTCAGGAGTCATCCCACCACTTGATCGAGGTTGAAAATAACGAGATACATCGACAATAGCCCTCTTTTCGCATCTCAGTGCAATGTTAATAAACAATCCCAATTGGTGAGTTAAGACTGCGGTAGCCTGGTAGATAAGGAAAACGGTCTCGTAGCCGATGGGTTTCGTCGAGTCGTAGGTTCGAGTCTTGATGCCACTAAAGACCCGCCGTGTAAATGAGGCGGATGCACCTTAAATCTGTCGGGGCCCAGAGTCTTCCCTTTGGCGTGGTGTGGAAGTTAGGAGAGGGGTTGCCAACTCAGGTGTAGTCCTTGTCACTTGACCGAGATTCAAAATTACGAGGTCCGTTGCAAATAGCCCGTTTTGCTCCTGGTGCGATGTTAATTAAACCAAACAAATAAGCAAAGAGCTTAATCTCTAACTTAAAATGATGTTTTGTTCATAGCCCTCTTAATAATGTAAAACATTAACAAACATTTATAATGTCAGGTAAAAAAATTCTAAGTTCCATACTGTTTTAAATACTACTACTGCATTGAAATTTCATTTTTTTTATTCAAAAATTTCCCTAAAAAATAACAATTAGAATTTTATGCAGCTCTCTGTAGATATCGCAGCCTGTTTAGCCTGGTGGAAATGCTGCACTAAGTGCGACTAATAGGTACAAAATGATATCTCGTAACCCTTTTTTCACTCTCTCAAAATTTTGGTAGGGAAAGAAGGTAGGACTTCATAAGGGCATATCCATACTCGTACATGTTCACATTGAGCTAAAGTTTCACAGTATGTATTCTGTATCTATTCTGTAGGATCATATGTTCTCGAAAATAAAAAAATAAAAAACGTTTATAGACAGGCACGTTCTTATCCGTAACCACGGATATACTCAACTTAAGCACGTAGGTGACTTTTTTCCTTTCCTTTGAACAATTTAAAAAGATAAAAATTCACGATATATATTCACAGATTTCAATAGCTGAATAAATATATATCTGAGCCAAGATAGAAGATACCAGTGTTAGCGAAACTTTGATTTTTTTTTCCTCCGCCTGGAACTGAAAGAGACTTTTCTGAGTTGAAGGACTTTCTTTTGGAGATAGTTCAAGAGCTGGAATTTTGTCCAAACATATGTTTCATAGAATATATTTTTGTGGAAACACATATGGGTTTGAATTTTTTTACTTCGGTTTCAAAAGGTGCTTTCTTTAAGAAACGGAAGTTTCACAGTCACCAATGGAAACTCATGAATAAAATAGCTTTTCAAATTTGAGTGACAGCAATAGATTACGTAATTTTTTGAGTGCCGTATCGAAACAAACAAAATGGCGGACGGTAAAGGAAGAAAAATTGTCAACGTAACATCGTTCTATTCAGTGGCATGAATTTATATTAGTCGCTCTTTTGAATATTTTTCCTTAGGCACCTCTGTTGTTTGTTTATCCATAAAACTGCTCTTGCAGTTGAAGACTTTCGAAACTTATTTTAGTGAAATCTTTTTTTTTTTTTTTCGATAATTCTTTTTTTAATTGGATTGGTATTTGAAAGAATTATCATTAAATCCAGCGTTGGTATTTTAATCAGCAAAGATATTCATTAAATTTGATGTAGTTTTTAAATTAACATATAAGGAAATGTATCATATGCCTGGACTGGTTATCGTTTTTTCGGCGATAAGGATATTAATGACAAATTTCATGCATGTCAATTCAGTTTTGTGGCACACATTTTAATTGACCGAAAAAAAACTTGCAGTATTTAAGCCAAAATTAATAAAATTCTCTAATTCGTAACATTTTTTTTTTTTTTTTTTTTCAAAATCTCGGAAAGGGTTCATTACAAAGATTTCAAAACCTGATCTGAAAATTTCTTCTGTTTCAGTTGATCACATCAAACTTCAGAGAACACTCTTTAAATTTGATGACGAGCAATATGCAAAAAAAAACATACCTCTGTTATAGTGACATATTCGCTGATATAATTGGTATTAGAATTTCCATTGCCTAAATTATTATCACTACGAAATCGGAAAACTATTTTTTGATGATGTCGATACATTATGATTTATTTATTTATTTATTTTGCATTTATGTGAAAAAAGTATTGTGATGTCTGCTCTTCATTACAACTCTCTTGCGCCATTTCTCAATTTAATATATATCAGTCAAAAACTACTAAACTCCAACTAAAGACACGCTAGAACAAAACAGAATTCTGTATTTTTTATCACTATAGAATTTCGAATGTCCTCTCTCTAGAATTCCAACTTAACTCTCTATCTTAATTTGTGATTTAAATACGAAATCTATATAACCAGTCTTGTTCTCCCTTATTTCACAAATCTCTACGTAGCTTAATACTTTTGGTGGAACCCTTCTACTTCAATCTACAAAACTAATAGAAGTACTTCAATCTGAATAACAATTCTCGAACTGCAAGTCTTTTCTTCATTTTCCATTGATTGCATGATATATATATCTATCATTACATCTAAATCACTTCATTTCAATTCTATCTTAATCTAATGTGTCCAATCACGTTTCATTTTCATGTGAAGAAATTGTAATTTTGTGCAATTCAAAGTGATAAAAATCCCCGAGATTAGCGAAGAAAAATCGCAAATAGCCCTAAGTCATAATCCGACACAAACAATCTTTTACAAGAAAAACTCAAACAAGCAGTTAGTCATTTTAAAAAATGACTTCCATTTCTCTTTCCTCACGCTGCCTTTTGAAGAAGAGAAATAATATCCTCCCTGCGATTTTATTCCAGAAATCTTGAACCCATTTTATTGCATTACTCAAATAATGATTAATCGACTGGATTACTAATGGCATCTTTTTTTATGGTTGATCTTAAAAACGTTTTGGTTATACTGCCAACTGTCTGTAAATCACTTCTGCCCCCAAATATATGACCCCATCTGCTCAAAATGTCAACCGCATAAAACTGATATTTATATTTATGAGATAAGTAAAATTCTGAAGTGCTTATTTGAATATTAACATCCAGTTGTGAATAAAAAGTTGGACATGAAATAAAAATATTATTTTTTGTTGAAACATGATATGGGGAGATTAAGTATAAACACCAAATTGCCAAGCATTTTGCTGAATTTGACATGAGAAGTTATTCTTTTCACAGAATGTGCTTCGTAATTTGACATGAGAAGTTATTCTTTTCACAGAATGTGCTTCGTAATTTGACATGAGAAGTTATTCTTTTCACAGAATGTGCTTCGTATAAAGCAGAGGTAATCACACATTTTCTGGAAAGGACATATCTTAATCCTTTCGCTACCGGAGGGAGAAAAAAGAAGTACTTCGCTGGGCCCTCGGCTTCTTACCGCGGAGTGTCACGCTGTGCCCAGGCGATTTTAGATATTAAGCCAAATTCGTGAAAAACATTCCTCTAAAATCGGCTATGTATTAAAATACTTTGGTATTTACATATATTATTTAAAATGCATTAAACTTAATATATACAAAAGAAAAAAAGATTTAATCTAAAATTGAAGGTTTTATACATAAAAAATCATACTTTTAAGAAAATGCAAAATATATTTACATATGTTACATAAATTTCATGGTGTAATGATGTATCATAATATGGAATATATAGACATAAAAGATAAATCTTATTTTGCTGTATGGTATATTTTTAAAAAAATTCAATGCATAGTACAACGTCACATGTCTTACACACATATTTTGACGCTACACGCAAGATTTTGAGCAATGGGCTCATCTTAGTTTTTTTTTTTTTTTTTACTTTAATGTTTACGTAAATATTTGGATTATTTTCGCTAACATTACTGTCAGATTCATTCATTATTTCAAAAATCTCAGTATCAGATAAATACTTTCTTTTCGTCATGACTGTCGCTACAAATAAAAACCGACCGAATGAAACGAACAGCTGAGAACATCTGCTACCAAAAATCCTAACCCCCATAAAGGGCCATAAATTCTCCTTCGAACTTCTAAGAAGCAAGCAAGAAAGAAAAAAAGCAAACCGAAAGCAAGTGCTGCCTTTAAATCGTGTGATTACATTTAGAGCCACGTCGCAGCATGTGCTTTTAACAATTACTCCCTCCCCCCACCTGGTAGCCAGAAGTGAAATCCAAGCCCATATGATCAAGGTCAACACTCCAAATAACCTATCTATACATATTTTCCGGTATTGTAACGCCATATAGTAACATTAAAAAATCAAATAAAACGTTCTCTATTGATACGTTGGGCCGTAGAAGACACTCACAGAGCGTATCCCCTGTGATATGCTGGGCACAGGAGAGCAAACACGAGCGTATCGCCTGTGATACGATGGGAGGGAAAGGATTAACATTGTTAGGCGGGGTAGAACATGTAAGTAAACTCGAAGATATTGTTGCAAAAATTCTGGGTGTATACGAGTTTAAATCAGTCCAACACGGAGGATAATGGCAAATGACGCTTTGTTCACAAATATTCAGGACAAAAGGACACAATACTTGAATAGAATAACGGCACTTATAGGAAACTCAGCACTTGCTTAGTTTAGTGACACAGATATAGGCACAAAAACTGTACTTTTAAAGAAAGTCACAAAAAGTTTTATCAGTGGCATTCACCTCACAAGCTTACTTCGAACTAAGGATAAATCCCCACAGTAATATCATGCACTTCCAAAGCAGACTAGAACAGTTCCCGATATATTCCTCCTTCTGATGCAAACCATTTCCGCAAATTCACTCTGCCATACTACCGACAGTTCCTCGGCTTTTTTCTTACAATTGGACAGTTGAAATTAAGGAGATCAGATGGTGCTACGCAACACGCGAGACTCTCCCCAGATTAAAGTCAGATAGACTTCCCTCTTCCTCAAAGAATAACCAAGATATAGTATAAAGAAATTTAAATTAGCGAAAATATTACATTATACTTTTTGTTATTTGATATGTAACATTATAAAACATAAATTAGCTTTGTGAGAGGTCATCAAGTCTGTTCCATGAGTCAAATTTCAACTTCATTTAATCAAGAACTGAAAGATGAAAGTAGCCTGTCTGACACGTAAGAGAAAATTTCTTAGTCGGAGTAAGTGTGAATTGCGATTCCAGTTTACTCATGAGCGATCAACTAAGCAAATTCCTTTAGAGGCCGTGGTAACCTAGTGGTCATAGTCAAGGACTTGCGGCAAGCGTTTAGTCGAGTCATGGGTTCAAGTCCTAATGCCGCTAAATATCCACCATGTAATGGGTTTTATACATGTTAAGTATGTAAATATCCCCCTAATCCTCCCATGACGTAGTTGGGAAATTTAGAGAGGGAGGTACAAACTCAGATGTCATCCTCGTCATTTGACAGATCTTACGAGCTACATTGCCAATAGCTCTCGTATTGCTTCTCAAAACGACGTTGTAAACAACCACTCACATTCCTTCCTTCAGGTCGATAAATGAGTTCCAAGTTCACTTGGGAAGTTAACTGCGGTTCCAGAATCTGGCCAGCCACTCGGCTTGGGCACTAGCTAATAATTAGCACTATAAACCCAAAGGCTACAAAAAGGAAGATGGACACACCCTGAGGGGACTTCTTAATCCTGGGTAGAGTTTAAATTAAATAAACCACACATTTTAAAAATTAAAACAATACAAGTCATGTCTTAGCATTGACATTTTATATATATACTTATGTATCTGTGTATGCAAGTATGTGAATATTGGTGAAGTTTAATGGCGCAAGAGCCAGATATGGCCAGATATGAAATTTGCCGCATCAAAACTAAACGTGAACAACAAATTGTAGATATCATGAATTCAATCTACTTCTACGATGCTCTCTACAAACAGTAATATAAAACCGGCAGATATATTGCACAGGAGGAAAGAAAAAACATCAAGAACTAAAAGTTTTTATTAACGTCACACTAGAAGCAACACGAGGGCTATTGGCGACGGACCTCGTTATTTAGAACCTCACTCAAGTGACGAGGACTACACCTGAGCTGGCATCCCCTCTCCTTACTTCCACACAATGTCAACGGGAGGACTTTGGGTTCCAACAGATTTAACGTGCATCAGCCCCGGCTATACGGCGGGTCTTTAGCGGCCAAGGATCGAACCCGCGATTGAACGAAAACCGCCGGCCACGAATCCGTAGCCATAACCACTAGGCTACCACGGCCACGAACTGAAAGACCAACTTGCAAACCAGGTTTTGCTGTTTGCCAGCTATTGTACGAAAGTCACATCAATATAAAAGAAGTATTATTTGCCCCAAATCCTTACATGACGGATAACCCTTCTCTCCCTCTCTCCAATTCGGGGGTCAAGATAAAAGCGTCTAATAAAGTTTTCAAATCACCCACCAAAACAGTAAAGCAGCCAAGAAAAGAAGTATAATTCAATCTACCGACCTCCAACTCATTTAATGCTCATTTAATGCTTTCACTCAGCAAACAGAAAACAGCCACGACCATCGTCCCCTGCAAAAAATCAGCAAAAGATAAGATTCCGCCAGTTGTGATTCGTTTATTGCAAAATTACAATCTTCTGATATTACAAGAGATTAATAGAATTGCCACCAATACCGAATCGGTATTAACTACGGAGAGTGAGGGAGGGAAGGGGAGAGAGAGAGAGAGAATTTTTTTAAAATTCTATTTTCTCAATCCAATACTGAAGTTACTATTCTTAATTTCAGATTCTTTTCAATTACGTGAAACATAAGTTAGCGATTCATGTCCGATATGGTAATATTTCCTCAAATTTGGCAAAGCACGAGGGCACTCCTATAAATGGTGGCATGCTTGATCAAAACACTCGGAAAAAATCTAATTATTATTACTTTTCCTTAAAATTCTATTAAAATTTCTTAAATATTTAAGAGAGAGAGCCCATACTGTTCGTTTCCCCACTCTCCTCCCACACAATATTTCCCCTCTGTGGCAGCCAGTAGGAACACTCCCTTCCGCACTTCAACTAACAGTGGAAATACAGCCTCTCAACTACTCATTCTCCGGACTTCACTCAGAGAATCCTTACTAGACGGCCAATGGGAAAACAATCACTCATCCACTGCAATACAGAGGAAAAATCCACTTTTCGGCGAAGTTTATACAAGTCACCCAGATACGAGCTTGCAGGTCTCGTAAGTGACCTTCAAGCTCGGTGAAAATTAAACTTTCGTGAGTGCGTGCAAACGACTGCGATGTAAGCAAACGATCTTATTGTGAGCCTCCCTCTGAAAGTATCTAACATTTCATGTTTAAGTAATGAATGGTTCGTCGGCACTCATAATAACGAATCATTTAGATACAGCTAACCTTAGATAAGACTAATACAGTAACATTTGGTCAGACATAACATCTAATTTATCTGAGTGCTCAAGTTTAAATTCCTTGATCGTTACCACTTTCTCTTAAATTAAAGTACCATTATACGATGGCAGAAACTTAAATTGTTTCAAAAGTTAATATTTAATTCTTAACTTTTGCTGACTGAGAAAGGGTAGCGCTTCATATATGCATCAGATTCTCATAAATAACACATCTATGTGATCAGCGAAGAGCTGGCCAATTTCTTACAGGAAAATAAAGAAAAATCAAAATTTTGAGCCTTTTAAGGTATTTGATATATAACTGAAAATTTGTCTGCAGTCACAATTAATCATAATTTTGTACATTAACATTGAAACTAAAATCATCTTAATATGATTTCATTTATGATAGAATCTTACCCTCATGCGTGGTAGTAAAGTACTTTTTTAATCGAGTATATATATTTATCATTTTAGTTTCACATTTTTAATTAAATCTTTAGCAGTAAAAACTATTTTCATATTCGATGATACATGTTAAAAATGCATGCATTGATAATTACATTACATTGTTTAAAAAAAACTCAGCTTTTATAGCTATATTTTATAGTAAGCATGATATTTTCGGAAAAACTCAATAAACTCGTAAGTTTTATAAACTGTAAATCTTAGGAACATGTAATTGTTGAATTCTTAATTATGGATTTAATTAATAATACTAGATGTTTTGATCCAAAAACCAAAAGAAAAAAGAGTGAATTATGAAATATTAAAGTAAAACTTTCCTTCGTACCCCAACAAAATTTACTTCGGTGATAAAACTGTTTCATATAAATAAAATCATATAAAAAATATTTTTTTCAACCCGAAACATAATGGCGTAACAATTATGTAACTAGTTTTTCTATCAACTATTCATAATTGTTATGTAACAATTATGTTTAGTAACATAATTGTTACTAGTTCTTATAACTAATTGATATAAAAACTAGTAACAATTATGTTACTAGTTTTTATATCAACTATTCTGATCGCAAATACAATTAATTTATATACCTCCCTCTCTGTACTACTATCATTTGTATTTTTTTCATCCAAAAACGTTTTTTTTTTTTTTTCGTTTAAGATTTTCCCTTTTTGATTTTTAGTTGATCCAGAAGAGAGGTTTTCCACCATAACGGAACATAAATTATGTTACTGCGGGTTTTTTTTTTTTTTTACTCACATTCTACAATTCTGTTATTCTACTGTAAAATTAAATAATTACAGTCGTTTATCTTTTCGAAAGTTGACTTACCTTAAAATCTTATAAAGTCTAAAAATAGGTTGCAGTGTGATAATACTTGTATATATAGTTAACAATGGTTTCAACTTTAAATAAGTTAGTTTTGTAATGAGATACTTTTTTGTTAATAAGATAGTTCTTTTAAATAAGATGTTTTAATTGAATATTTGAATAAATTCTTATCATAATGTATAATAAACCTTAAAAAATTATAAGATATAAATTATAGTAAGATGAGGGGGACCCAAAATTCACTATATCATCTTAAAATTAAATAAACTTTTATTTATTAATAATTCACAGTTCATTTTTATAAAAAGAAAACACGCGTTATTTAAATAACAAACATTTTTCTCTTCATACTGATGCACTCTTTCTAAAGAGTTGCGGTGACTCTTCATCAACTACGACTCAAAAACATCCTAATAATTAACTCGACAGGGGAATCCCTTTTAGATTGGTTGCCAAAGGTTAAGGGGATATGTCTTGACTTTGGTTGTTGACAGAATGAATTTTCTTCCAACTCAAAAATTGTGAGGTCGAATCGCCACCGTCACTCATGATCGACTGACCTCCTCCATCACGGGTCAACCCTTAAAGTGGCAGAAACACTCTCCTTCGATCAGTAAATCATCACCTATCATGATGTTCAGCTTTCAGGGGATTTACCTTCTTTATGTAAATAAGAGAATCATGACCCTGAGGCACCCTAGTAATCTTTGTTTTTCCAGTGGGATTTACTGTCTTTGATAAACAAGGAGAACGCGTCATCAGACCCCAGCGATCCATTTCTATTTTCGACCCTTCTCTTATTTATTCTCGACTATTCTCAGTTAATTTTCCCTTTTTCAAAAAGGTCTAGTTCACAGTTATACATTATTTGGCGCGGAATAGCCAAACATAGCTCTTGATCAATTTAATTCTATCATCAATCCCTCGCACTATCGTAATGTTCTTTCACACATGTTAGCCGATCGCTCCTGATTGCAATTGTTTATTAGCGTCGCATTGAGAAGCAACTTGGAGGCTATTGATGACGGACCTCGTAATTCTGAACCTCGGTCAAGCGACGGGGATGACACCTGAGCTTGCACACCCTTCTCCAAACTTCCACACTACGCCAATTGGAGAACTTGGGACCTGGACAGATTTAACGTGTATCAGCCCCGCTATGCGGAGGGGTGTTTTGTGCCATTAAAGCTCGAGTCCGCGACTCGACGAAAACAATGCTACCGTTGCCTAGCCTGACGTTCAAATACCTCCAATTAAATCAAAAATGCCAGACAGTTGATTTCAGAGTTATGCGAAATAATCCTTCTTCCAAAAATTTATCTTAAGAGTTCAGTTATTGGGCGAGTTGCAACTCACTGCCACCATACCTCTGATGTGCTCTTACGACCCTCAATGTAGAGGGGCTGATGCATGTTAAGCCTGTTGAGGTCCCAAATTCTCCAATTGGCGTTGTGTGGAAATCTGGAAAAGGGTGAGCAAGCTCAGGTGTCGTTCTCGTCACTAGACGGAGGCTCAAAATATCGAGGTCCATCACCAATAGCCCTCGTGTTACTTCTCAGTGCGATGTTAATAAACGATCACAATCACACTTATATACCCTTGACTACAGGACTTGCAGAATTCTCTAGCTCTTCTCGATACCTTTCGTCCTTGACGATTAATACGCTTTCTACCTCTAAGTAAAATTCTATTAATTTAACACCACACTCAGTTGTGAATTTATCCATATTTAAACTCCAAAAAGATTACGATTTTATCATCTGAAATTTAAAAAATATATAATTAATTGTAGAAAGTTGTTTGAATTTTAAGTACTCCCTGAGAAATCCCAATGCTTTAAATTTCTTGATATTCGATAAATACAATATCATATATAAGGTGGTCTGGACATCAACCCATTATTTTTCTTCTGGAACTGGATAACAGAATAACTGTTCAATTGAAAAAATTATAAAGTCGTGAACAAAATGATTTCTTAGTATCTTTTATATGAAATAAAGTTTAGAAGCATGCTTTAACAAGGCTTGTTTTAGAGGGGAAAAAATTACAGTATAAGTTGAAATTAATTGTGTGTGATTGTGAAGAATTCCGACAATTCAATTTTGAGTTCCAGATAACAATTCAATTAATGATTGAGTGCCGAAAAAAATGTTGCAATTGAAAAAGTGATTTCTAAGAGAGGAAATGCAAGCGTTTGTATGTTACTGTTACTAAAATATCAGAAATAATAAACAACAATAAATTATAATAGTAGAAGCAACATTTACGGGAATACTAATGTCGAAATTATGTTTAGATATAGTTGAAATTTCTACAGCACATGGTTCTAAATAATGGGAACGAATGGCATCTATTTACTAATTTTTAATATAAGTATGTTTTCAAATATTTTTAGCTGACTCAAATTTTGCTATTGTTCCTTTTTTTATTAACTTTCTATGGTTTTAATTTTCATTTGTTTAATCAAACATTTGGCTAATTTATATTGTACTCGTGTCAAAAATTATACTCTGGGTGATAATTATTTGAAAAACATATTAACTCTAAAAATATATTGCAATACACGTGTTTCCATTAAGCTCTTTTAATCTTGAAAAATGTTCTTAATTGTTTAAAAAAATACATTCCTTTCCCCCCTGGTACGCAATTTATTCCTTCAAAAAACATTTTCATTGATAAATATTCATTGATATGTGTCACAGACAACTGGGATTTAAATTGTCGAAAGCAGTTGCCTCTTTGATTTTGATCTTCTCTCTTCTCCCAATAAAACATCGGTACAAATATCTCATTAAAACGACAACAATTAAAACTGGCCCCATTTATTTGAAATATATTTTTTTACAATTATATTGACAATTACAACACGAAACCGATAATTTTGAGAGAATTCATTTTTTCACTGTTGCCATTCCGTGCTAACATGGATTGAAACTATTCTTAATTTAATGTAAAAAAAATCAAAATAAATTAAACAAGGCTCGTACGCTTTCCAGAGTATGTGAATCGAACATTTCCGTTTTTATTCATATGTTTTTAAATAACTCTTTTGAAAAGCAGTTGCTAAGCGTAATTCTAAACCCATTTTTTTTTCCTCAAAAGACTAATCTTATGATTTTGTGATAAGACAAAAACTTTCTACCTCATTATGCTTTGAGTTTATATATGATAGAAAAAGTAACAGATGTCCGTTCTCATTTTAGTTTTTTGATGGTTAATTACTGATAAAATTACTAAATGTCACTCTCTTCAATGAACAAAAGAATGCAGTGACAGCTAACGTGTTTGGTTTCTTTGTGCATTAGTTAATTAATGGAGAAAATGAAAGTTATTCCAAACAAAAGGGTTTGTTGAGAGAGGGTGTGTGAAACTGTTGAAATCTTGAATATTTATTTATGAAATCCATCCCAACTTTTACAATAAGACTAAGAAAGCCGTTTTTAAGGTAGATGCTCTGTAAGAGATAGCTTATTTATATGTGAGTGAGTGAGTGAGTGAGTGAGTGAGTGAGTGAGTGAGTGAGTGAGGCTGCATTTATAATTCTTAAATTTAAGAAATATTTGAGAAATGGCTTTAGCTGTTAAAATTAGTTTTTACAGTGAGCGCCATTCGAATTTATAATGAAACTGCATATGAATAGAATTTGAGAAAAATTATATGGATAAAAGATTTTATAATTAATAAACTCAGCTAAAAATCTAATGTAAACTCGATTTAGATTTTATATTTCCTTTTTTTGTCACTTGAACATTTTTAGCTTGGGTCTGAGAAATAAAAAAAAAACAATGCTAAATTTAATTAGATTAATTCTATTTTCATGTACACACTCACACACATTTTTAAATTAGAAATCACACTTTCATCCCTGCTTGTTAAAATTAACAGTTAATGAAAACTGCAGTTCAAATTTGTTGCAAAAGTCAGAAAATTGATTCTAATGATAGAATATCTGATTGAATGTAATTAATGTTCACAACTTATTTTACCAATTCTCAAGTTCTATCGATAAAATATTAAATCTTTCAAGCCAACTTTTATTTATGTTTAATTTCTTCATTATTAGAGAAATAAAAACATCATCTTATAGATTTTGAGACATATAAATAAATTATCAATACAATCAAAACCTATTTGAGTGTACTTATACTATTTTCAATAAAAAATATATAATTTGAAAACTATGTACTTTTTAAACAACATTTGAATAAAAAGGAATATTTGTGGTACAAAAAAAACCCTTTGAAGAAACTTAAAGAATCAAAAATAAGAGCTTCCAGAAGTGCGAAGTTTATTAACACAAAAACATTTAATTACTGGAAAATTGTACAATTTAAATAATTTTTGTTATTAATGACAGATAATTGCTTGACACAGTTTTCAAGTAGACATTTTTTTCGAAAATTTGGCGTTTGACAAGAGAGTAATTCATGTCCATTTTAACTTTAATTTCTTTTCGAACCTCTATTACCTATTTTCATAACATTTCTTTCACGATCGGAAATTTTGATTTCGTGATTGGAAAATTATCTGCCTCGAGCTTCCCTAAAGAGGGGGGGGAAGGTATATTTATTTGCAAGATTCAACGATATAACAGTTTCAAAAAATTAAGTTTAATTTCTTTCGTGAGCCTCTTTCCATACATAAAATATTTTCCAGCGTAAAAAAAAAAGATGTGTTTTTGAAATGTCATAAAATATTTTTTTTTCACAAATTTCATCCTCCTTAATTTTCCTTTCGCAGTCATCCAGTTCGGTTTCGTGACACTATTCGTTGCTGCTTTTCCTCTTGCACCACTGTTTGCACTGCTGAACAACATCGTCGAAATCCGCTTGGACGCATACAAGTACGTCACTCAATTGAGGAGACCGCTATCAGCACGAGTACCCAGCATAGGTGAGTATCCTTTATCATTTAATATGTCTAACAGCGTTGTGGACTTAATAGCCTAGAAGTCATGGTCGCGAACCCATCACGGGCGTTGTTTCCGTCGAGTCGTGGCTTTAAGCCCTAATGCCTCTAAAGACCAGTTGTGTAACGGCGCTGATGCACGTTAAATCTATCGGTGTGGAATTGTAGAGAGAGTTGTCAGCCCAGGTATCATCATCATTACTTGACCGAGGCTCCAAATGACGCGGTCCGTCGCTAAAAGCTCTCGTGTTGCTTCTTAGTGCAACGTTAATAAGCAATCAAATCGAATCAAAACTTATCAATCACATTTCCCTTCTTTTGTTCTGTATCGTCCTCCGTAATTTTTTAGGGTTTCTCAATACCGCTCGGCATTAATTGCTCCTCTCGTGCAAAAATTCAAAGAGGAAAATCCCTCCCTTTATAGTAACAAAAGGCAAAAGCCACGATTACTTCGGACCGAAACAATGTTTTTGATTTTTTTTTCCATCCTAAAAGCTTTACTCTCACGCCCCCGTTTATACACATAAGAAATAGTGAAGACATTTAAATGGGAGTCCAATAGCATTATTACAGTTAGAATTGGATAGACATAATTGCTCAGATTGTAGGGTTATATATAAGGGTGCTGCCGGTAACCATGTGGTCATGATTGCGAACTCTTGACCACCATTGTTTCCGTGAGTCATGTACACTAAAGATCCTTCGTGAAACGAGACTGATACATGTTAAACATGTTTCGTTGTCAAACTCTTCATGTCAGCATGGTGTGGAAGTTTGAAGACTGGGGTGTAAGCTAAGTTACTTCGTCCTCGTTACTTGACAGTAGCTCAAAATATTACTAAGTCTTTCACCAATATAACCTTAGTGCTACTTCTAAGTCTGAAGTTAATATAAACAGACAAGGAAATAAAAAACATTTTATATAAACTCTTATTACTTCCTGTAACTTTAATAATGGCAAAAATAAATTGAGCAGAAGTGATAATGCAGTTCTTACTCGGTACAACAGTCTAAAAATGAATCAAAAATTTTATAGAATAGATATTTTATTTTTCATACATCATGTTTATATATTTTTTATTTCTTTTTATTCGTCAACGAAATAGAAATATGAGACATTTTACAGAACATAAAAAAAGTTTCAGTAAATAATTATGGACAATTTTGTTACTGCAAACATGTCAAATCAATTTTTATGCAGTTAAAATTCTTTTCAAATTACCTTTTCAGCAAGCTCCACTGTCGTTTTTAAGGTTCGTTATTCTGGCAACTATAAAATTAAATTCAAGGTTTGGACATGAAGTGAATATATCTATGCATTGATAAAAAACACAACAAAAAAAAAGAAAAATTAACTGTACAATGACAGTTAAAACAAGTTGTGCTGGGCCACATTATTTGGTGAGAAAAAAAAACATTCGAGCTATACTGTCACGAATAATACCGAACTGTATTGTTTTCAGCATTGTATCGTGACTTGGTGGAGAAGATCAGCTTTTTTGAAAGTGAATAGTTCTATAGATATCGGATTATACAATGTGCCATCGAATGCCGTATTAAAAATAGGTTACTATATTATGCGTACATTGCTTCGTGTTTGCATTAATATTTAAAAAGTTTTTTTTTATCATTTGAAATAGATATAGTTAGATTAGAAATTTTAGTAATGGTTACTTAAACAATATGGTCAGTTTCGTGCAACACCCCTATCATATTTTCATCTAAACTTCATCGAAGGAATATCGTATCACCCTGTGTTAAATAGAACGCAAATTTGTTCTGTACTTATATTGTCGTTTCTTGAAATAATATTTTGTCTCATTTTTAAGCCTTTTTTTCCGTCTCAAACGCCGTTTCATCGAGTCTTGTCCTCTCAGAGAAAAAAAAATTAATGATGTAACCTAAAAACTGTTGTACAATCTTCTCAACAATTTTTCCAAAAAAAAAAGGGGGGGTAGTTATTATTCTTAAAAGTGATTTTACACCGTCATCATGGACGGTTTTTTTTTAATACAAATAATTAAAGTACTCCCATGTGTCTAGAAGAATTGCTCTCTGTTATCTACGATAATATTAAATTATTTGTATTATAAATCTTATAGGGATTTTTTCATTCGTTTTTCTTTATTGTAAAGAATTCTTTTTATATATTACAGGCGCCTGGCAAGCCATTTTAAAAGGATTATCAGTATTTGCGGTAATCAGTAATGTAAGTATCTTTCGATGTATGATCCTTTATTATTACAAGCTTTTATTTAACTTGCTATGTTCGCATGCATGTATATATTTTTTGGGGAGGTTTGAAAATTTGTACTCGAGTTTTAACCCATTTTCTATCATCCGATTGAGCTGAAATTAAATATACTTGGATAATCCGATGACAATTCAATATTATGGTATGCTCAAACAATAATTATTGGACTCGTGGGTTCACAGTCCTTCCGTTGGTGTGATGTGGTAGTTTGGAGAGGGAGGAACCAACTCAGCTGTCGTCCTTGTCACTTCACCGAGATTCAAAATTACGAGATCCACAGCCAATAGTTCTCATGTAGCTTCTAGTGCGACGTTAATAAAACCAATCAATTAATAAAGCAGTGATGAACTTGTATTCCCTGTTGTATTTAATGGACGTAATGTTAATCCTATGGAATTTCGATTTCAATTCTCAAATTTTTAATATTTGATAGATTTGAATGCAAAAAGTGCATCTGAAAGAACAAAAAATAATAAATGCTTTTGCGGAATTACTCCTTTCCTCCGATTTCTTAGAATATTTTAACATATTTTTAAAGGCTGGAAAACTGACAAACAAATCATTAAAATAGAGCGAAAAATATATTTAAAAAACGGAACGGAAAAATAATTCCGCTGAAGCCTTCATTATTTTGTGCTCTTGCAAATGCATTTTATTGCATTCAAATCGATCAAATAAAGATTTGAGAACGGAAGTCGAAATTCCGTAGGATTAACATTAAACTTACGAAATCAAATGGTCGGTAGACGGGAGCCTTAACAAAGTCCAATTGAGTTGAAATTTTGTAAGATCATAATGCTTTTTTTTGTCATAAATTTCCAGACTAAAAAGAATTAAATGAATATAAGTAAAAAATAAAAATTATTAACCTTTTGTTTAAAGATAAATTAAAAGGTATATAAATAATTTTTAAATGTAAAATAATATGTAATTAATAGCACTTGAGGCGTTAATATTATTTGGATCTCATAAGTAAATAAACAGCTACGGCACTTAATTTATCGGTAATTACTTAGTAAGTATCATACTTAAGCTCCTAAAGCTTTTATTGTTAATATATTATATGATAGATTTTTTTTACTAAGCAATAACTTATACTGAATATCAGACAGGGTTTTTAAATAGTGCGTGCGTGTGTGTGTGTCAAATGGACACCAACAAGAGTTTTTAACCGAATGAGATAAAATACGTCGTGCAATTTACTTCCAAAAGCTTAGTTTTGTATGCAGTGCAGACTACTGTGTTGAAAAAAAAAAAAAAAAACTTGAGCGTCAGAGAAGCAGTACACTTACTTTTTAGACTTCTCTCGTATACGTAATTGATAAGACTTGGTAATTTATGGATAGAGGGTTCGAATCATGTAATGGAACTGATGCACGCGAAATTTGTCGGTGTATGAGTACAAAATTCTTAAGTAATGTGATGTGGAAATTTGGAGAATCGGGTACTCTAAATCAGGTGTCGGGAACATGACACTTGAAGAAAAATATTATAGTAGCATTTACCAACAGTCGTCGTATTGTTTTTAGTGCAACATTAATGAACTAACCAGTCAATATTTCATGATTAAAAAAGTTTGTGAGTAATACTGGTAGAAAGAGAACACAGAATGCTCTTTATATATTAGAATATTCTTAAACTGTAAAATGTTGTTTGTATGTATGTGTGTGTGTGCACTTGAATTTTAATTCTGAGAGTTTGTGTGTTCAGGCTTTTATGATTGCTTACACAAGCGACTTCATTCCCCGTCTGGTCTACATGTTCGTCACGAGCCAGGACCGCACCCTGAACGGATACATCAACAACTCCCTTTCGTATTTCGATACCAATCATTTCAGCGATGAGACGCGACCCGATCAACCAGACCTTGAAAACGTCACGATTGCAGTGTGCAGGTGAGTGTTTATGTCCTTTTTGCCTCATATATTGGGAATTACTATATTTTAACATGGATAAGAAACTCTCCTGTGTAAAGATCCCTCTTGGTTTTGGGCATACAATTTAAGAAAAAAATTGCGCCACGGATATTTTTTGAAGAAACTTTCGAATATTGTTACAGTGAACCTTCAGCGAACCCAATAAAAAGTTCTTTTAACCAATTTACTATATCCAATTTTGTTGAAAAATTGAAATTGCATATCATTTATTTGATTGTGGTTGTTGGAAACTATCATTGTCATTCCACACAATTACACAAATCACAGTTTAATCAATATATATGGGGGGGGGGATTTTCCAACTAATTATTAAACCATTAATTTTGTTCTCCAATCTACTTTAAAACCAGTTCCTCCGATACTCAATAGATGGCACCACGAATCAGAGTCATGCGATAAGCTCATGCAGCGCCATCTGTTCCAGAACAAAAACTGAGTGACACTTCGTTCTCGCTCTCTTTCCCCCACTTTTCCGTTTCTCTTCTCCTTCACATTACCCGCGTCGGAAGTATTCAAACGCCCGAGCGCGTTCCAGCGCCCAGCGCCGAAATGGGATAAGTTAGATTGCCATCTATCCGTCTCGGAAGAACTGTTTACTCCTAATAGAGATAACCTGTATATAGTTCAATGTGTAAATATCTTCATCTCTCCAAATATTAAACGAAGTAAAACAAGTTGAGTCTCATCATTGAATTCCTACGAAATCATAATAGAGTCTGGTAATGGAATTACCCCCCCCCCCAGACAAACATCCCTTTGCGTAAGAGCAAACCATTGTAGATTCGGGATGAACAATCTCCTCAACCCACATTCTACATATATATATAAATTTATTAACTCTATGTTCAATATATTTATTTTTATTTTATCTTCAATCGAAAATTCCTTCTTCTTCACGGAATCCGCCTGTTTTACCAATTTTCTTCAAGGTTCGACTGAGATGTATATATTCCAAAACACTCATGTGGATATGAAAACAGTGATTATAGATAAACAGGAGGGAAATATAAGATATTTTTAAGGTTTCGTTCCACTATTGTTCTGAATTTTCTACGGATGGTTTGAATAGTGGGATCCATGTAGAAGACCTGAGGATTCCTAGAAACGGCAAAGAGAAAGTAATAGTGTTTTCAGGTAAGGGAACACTGATTAATTCTTAGATATGGTGGGGAATGTAAAACAGTGGTATCTGAAGTGGAGCTCCTAGGAATTTTATCTTTCGAGATCGTAATACGTATGTGCAAAATTACAATTAAAAAAAAATATCAACGGATTAGAAATTTCTGTTCATTAAAAGTAGACTTCCCTTTTGTCGGGAGTTTTCTATAACGGTTTAAAATAACATTTGCTAAATAGGAATTCAAATGAGAGCGCTAAAAAAGTGAACTATAATCGAGAGTTCACTATATCCCGGGTTCACACTAGTGAGATTCGACTGTATTAAAATAAATATTTTTATTTGTCACAGAAACGCTTTAATTCCTCATCACTATCATCTGATGCAGACTATTAGGTGCGTCATCTAGTTCACTGTAATCATCAGATTCACTTTAATCGCAAATTCCGTTATCATCGGCACATCTGTGTTGTTGCTTACTCCGCACTTACTCCGCCTTCACAATCATTTCGCTCTTCACACCATTACATGACGAACTCGTTCACTTATCCAATAGGTGTTCCGGTGCTTTTCATTACGTCATTTGATTGACTCCCCACAATTTTTCACATCCACAGATTTATTATAAATGCCTATTTCTAAATTGGCTTGAGAGCTCACGAACGAGGATATTTTAAAATGAAACTCGACATTCCAACTGGCAATGAAATTTCGTAAGTGAAACTGTATTATTACTTATATCTTTGACCTAATATTTATTCTACTGCAAAGAACGAACACATGAATGAATATAACAATCTCCAAGAAATTATTTGAAGAATGTATTGTCGGAAGCAAAGACATACCATTAGATTATGGGACAGAATATGTACCAGAGCTGTGCGTAGTGAAGCGTTTATCTTTATTAGCGAAGAGAATAATCGAAAAGGCTGGGCATTCTTTCACTGACTGAGCATTGGTGAATTTTATGCAATTAAAAAATTGCATAAAATTCACCAATTCATATTATTGCTCATTCCATTCCCTACCTCCTCCCTTCTTTTGTTAACTGTAGCTAAATGCTCATTTCGTATACCACATGAATATCGTGTCGTTTGGATAGAATGATTTAAAAATAAAATTTCAAAAATTGAGGTTTTTCAGTGCTGTTTTCGAAAACTCCCCAAATGTAGGGTAATTAGCTTTCAAGTCCAAAGCAAAGTCAGTCTTCTTAAGAATACTTGGATCCGTCAGATGGTGATAAATCATAATCTTGACGTTTCGTTCAAAAATATACAAAAAAATACGGGAAAATCACTCCAATAATGAATTTTAAAAACATCTACAATGAAATTTAAAAACATCTCTTTAAGATGTACATTATCCCCCATAATTTAAGTTTTCCAAATTTTATGCGATTGAACATTTCCGAATTTGCGCTACGCTGACTACATTCACATCCCCTTGCACAAACTTTTCCTTTTATTAACAGATCGGATCAAGAAATTCCAGAAGTCATTCTTTCTTTACTGAATTTTATTCAGGAAATTATAGCAGCTTATACTGATATGGGCTAACAAATACTCGAGCAAAGTATGATTCTAAATGTTCGATGTTATCTGAAAAAGCCTTGCACTGTATTTAAATATTTATTACAGAAGAAATTTTAATCAATATTAAATATCTTAGATTAATTTCTTAATACTTAGGGATTAGCATAAGCACTTTCGATATTTTTGTTTTCTCTTCCGTATTCATAATTTTACTTTGATGATTTTCTGCAATTCTTTTAGAAATGAGTATAATTGTAGTAAACTCAGTGAAACGAGAAATTTTCGTTTGTTTGGACAAAAACTGTTATTAAAGAGTATCTAATCTCTAGAAATTCCGTAATAAGGAAACTCATTGCACGGTTAAGACTAGAGTTGGTTATTGGATTAAAAATAAAAACAGATTTCATATTTAAAACCATTACTGTTACATTTTTCAACGACAAAAGTAAGAGAGAGAGAGAGCAAAAAATGAATTATTCAAATAAAACTGTAAAAACTTTATTCTGATGTTTCCATTATTTAACATTTTGATAAATAAAAATATTAGAAACGTAAAATGGAAGTCTTTTCTTTGCAAACCAGTAATTTAGCCCTTCTTAAAACCGGAAAATGAATTAAACTCACCGTAAATATGTCGAGTTTAAAGAGAGATATAGTTATATCAAAAAAATACAAATAATAAAAGAAGAAAAAAAGAAAAAGAAAGCCTGAAAAAAAGTGAGAACTAACAAATGGTATATTTTCGCCAATTTTCCTCCCTTAAAAAAATAATTTTTATTTTACAGAATGGCCTACTCTACGAAGCGTTTTGGAACAATTTAGCAAAGATTGTAATAATATGATGTTTACAACAGAGAATTTACTCATCTTCCTTTATATTTTTATTAAACTCCTACTATTAGCTCACTCTCCCTATATATATCTTGTTCAAATTTTCAATCGTTAATAAAATACTTTTTATTCATCCACTCAAGTTCAAATACATTTTTTTAAACTTGTACTGGATGACACTTGATGTTAACACGGTTTTTTCAAATATTAATTCATTAATTAAATTTAATTTTGAAAATGCAGTTTAGCCCAACCTCTTAGAGCGATTTCAAAAATTGACAAACTTGGCGATTTTTTTTTTTTTGGCTGAATTTAAGTCCGCGATGCGGACCAGGGTAACCACATTTGACAAAATACCGCCAAGTAATTCTTGTCGCCAAGCTTGGTTGGGCTAAACTGCATTCCAGTCATTTAGTTTATTGGATGAATTAATTAATTTTAGCTTTATATGGAAGAAAAAAAATTTGTCACTTAATATTGTGATTCTGTCATATGTATATATATATTTATATTAATTGTAACTATTTAATAAAAAAGTAACTAAAATCAATTTTTTCTTTTTTGACATAAGTTGGAATTGACTTTTTAAAAAAATATATTACTTGAGTTTCGTATGTTTTCCAACAAATACTGCGATGTTATATATTTTATCGAAGCCTTAATATGTATGTTTAATTTACAACCGATCAATCCTTTGAGGAAAATATATATTCTACTATTATTCATATTATGATAGAAACCCAACAGTGAAGCAATTTCAAGAGTACTTCTTTAAAATATAGATTTCCAATACATTTATCACACCTTTCGAGACATACTGATCCTATGATTTAAATAGAAGCACATTTTTCACATATATAATTTTTTTTCTTCTTCTTCACAATAAAAAGAATGTAACAAAATTATTCGTGATTTGTTATATATACATATATTTAAAATCAAGAAAACTATTCTCGATGAAAATCTGTTAGTGCATATTTATCCCATATTATTTTTATCGCTGTTCGATTATTCAGAGATAATCTCTAGCAACGTTTCTAACATTTTATATGTGTAACTAATATCATCGATACATTTTAACAAAAAGTTCGAAATGAAAAAAAAAATAATGTGAAAGTTCAAACAATTATAATATATTTTTGTGAAAATATTTAATCTATAATATTCTAATAATTGTGATTTTGCGAATCACAATTATTAGAATAGATCGTAAACAGAAAAAAAAGTAAATAAAAACTGCTTAGAAAGAAGTCAACGTATTCGATCTAGTCCAGTGGGGGGGGGGGCTCATTTCTCCTAAATGTAAGATGGCCATGCGAGAGCACCATTGGGATTATGTTGAGGCGATAAAACGAGAAACAATGAAGCAGCTGCAGAGCCTCATTCCTGAAGACTCACAGGATTGTTTCAAAAAATGGAAACAGAGTTGGGATAAGTGTTTTGCTTCAAATGCAGAGCACTTTAAAGGGATTAAAATTGTTTCATTTTAAATTTCGTTTTATAGAATAGTTATAATTACAGTTAGTGTATTTATTGAACAAATAAAGATAGTCATTTGACCAATATCTGTGCAATCTATCCGTAGAACACAAAGGGGAAAAACATTATCTCACTTTATATAATAATACACAGTAGTCTTACCTCTTTATATTAACAGAATAACTATCCATCACTTTATTTATTTATATATATACATTATCACTTATATATTGAATGCTGGTAAAGGATATTTTTTTTATTGATGCTTCGATAAATGGTTATTATCGAATAATTAAGTATAAGTATTTAACTAAACTTCGTATAATTAAATACTAAATGGGTTAATAAAGGTTATGGTTTTAAAAGCACCTTCTTTTATGTTACTTTTAGTCACTAGGAACTCATCTACTACCACTCTATACTATGTAATGTTTCTTTCTCCCGTATAGTTTAGTTTTTTATTTACGTCTCATTAGAAGCAACACGAGGGTATAGACGAAGGACCTCGTAATTTTGAACCTCAATCAAGTGACGAGGACGACATATGAGCTGGCATCCCCTCTCTTAACTTCCACACCACGCCAACGGGAGGACTTTGGGCCCGACAAATTTAGCGTGCATCAGCCCCGGCTACACGGCGGGTCTTTAGCGGCCAAGGATCGAACCTGCGACTCAACGAAAACCGCCGGGCACCTTTCTTCAGTGCAGAACCAGATGTTTAAAAGAATTATCTTCGGGATATACTCAAAATTTGAAACACACACACCTCCATCAATGACTCTTTTGGTTCCTTTTATTGCGAAATTTGCATTTTTATGCCCATTAAATGCTACATCTAACTTATTTATAGAAAATAATTAAACGATATTTATTTATTATAATAATGATTTACTAGTTTATTCAAGTAAAGAAGTTTTATTTTTATGTATACACTTTCTGTGATTTTAACTTAATTCGGAAATAATTTCACTTATAAGTTTTCTCGGCAAAGCGACTGAAAATTACTGGCATAGTTTATCGATATTGATGAGTCAAAGTAATGCAATCTCAGTTAGAACCTTTGTCAAAAGAAGACTTTATTAAACTGCAAGTATAGTATGAAGAAGAAATACATGTTAACATGTTAAGATCCTAATATATATATAAGTCTGTGCATTTTTACAAATTTTTGATCGTCATAGAGGAATTGAATTCCAGGGCAATAGAAAATAATACAGTGTGTTGCAGAAGTCTTACAACTACCTTCTATCTTACAACTACAGTTCATCTACCTTCAGATAAAGTTGTGAAGAAAACACCAGATAAATGTTACTTACTTATATTCGATCCCACTTCACTTATAAACAAATGTTAAAAACTCCTTTTGAAGTTTCTTTACACTGCTCCGCTTTCCTACAAGTTGTTAGCTCCGATTTAGAGCGAAAGTCCATTAGTTGGTACTTTTTTTGGTAATTAATCCTCAAGGACATATTGAGCAAAACAGATCATTAACAAAATTTAGTTCATGGTACAAATTTTTTGAAGATCGAATTTTGAAGGGAGATAAAGGAAAAGAAATTAGCCCCACACAAGGACCACTGAATATTGAAAAAGCACTAGGCATATGTAAAACAATCAATAGCATTATTAGAATAATAGGAACCACTCTTTACTTTTTACTTAAAAGAAATAAATATATCTGGATCAGCTCCCGACTATTGTTTACAATGCAATCGTAAAAAACTGCTCAATGAATTATTTTTAGGTCACTTACACAAACAGACAGCAAAACGCGCTATAACTCGGAGAGGTACCATCCATTTGATTTCCAGAAGTGGATCGCTGCCAACATTCTTCGTCTGCTTTGACGAGACGGAACTTCTTTAGCGAAATTCTTGTAAGTCTCTTTGTTGTTGAAAGATTTCAAAGCAATGTTTATTAATTTCAAGCTATTTTTAGGAATTTCAATTTTCGCATTTCAAAAGCTACGTCTCGCGTCTCTCATTGTTTCTTTTGTCACTGCTTCTTTTTTTTAAAATTTCAACCTTCCTTTTTATACTTTTCTATTTTGGAAGAGTATAAAACATTTTATCTACCACATGTACCGTTTTTTTTTTTTTAAAGTCTTACGAAATTTCAGCTCTTCTTCTTTAATATCAGCGAGATTTAAAAATTAGTTTGGTATGAAAGCATTCTTAGCTTTTCAGAAAGGTATTTTTTCCCGAGAGAGGAAACTAACACTTGCAATGAAATATATTGAATTTTCCGGAAAGTTTATGCTGATTTTGAGGGAAAATTGAAAGGCAGTACATTTTGACGTACATTTAATATATTATATTGTATAGCCATTCTGTTTCTAAGCCTTTCTCATTTTTCAGGTAACTTGAAAATTTTGTTCTTCTAGAAACCTCTCAAGTTATTAGGCGAAAAACTTTGCAGTATGATTTTTTTTTATCTCGACCAGAGTTGGAAGTTTTTCTTTTCTCTTTCATTGAAAGGATTTTGTGATGATAGAAATAGGTGGAAATTTGAGAGCGTGAATCTGGTGATTAGGGTAAAACATCCCAACTGAGCTGAAACAGCTTTTGTCGAGTGGTCAGAAACAAATGAGGTCTTGTCCTAATGAAACACGATGCCTTTCTGATTCGCTACTTCTAGACATTTTTGTGTTCAATTTCTATCTTTAATTCATTTAATTGAGACAGATATTTTTTTGAGTTTATTGTCGTTGTTTCATAAAAGCTCACAATGAATGATTCCTTTCTAATCCCACCAGATACAGAGCATGACATTTTTCGCAAGAAGACAGGATTTTTGGATAGCTAAAGATGGCTTATTCCACTTCCACAAAAACCTTTATCAATTTTTCATTCCCCGTCACTACTTGCTTCAAAAATAGCGTCTCCACTTTGTGTTTATAGAGCGAATCGAATGTTATCCATTAGATTTTTCTCCATTAAATCGTATGGAACCCATACACCCTAACAGCTTAAGTAGCCAAAATTCACAGAATGACTATGGGAGGTGGATTTTGACATATTTCACATTTCTGTTAATTTATGTGTCGTTAAAGCGTGTGGGTTATTTCCGAGCAGTGTTATAATCTGATCTTCATTTGTGGTGGACTGCCTGACGGACGTTCTTGATCTTCAAGATTGAAATCAGCAGTTTTAAACCAAGCAAACTACTTCTGCACAGTTATTTCACCTACAGAACCTTTGCTATAAACAGCGCATATATTATTTGTGGCTTGTATGACATTTTTGCTTCTCCTTTTTTAATATATGCTGCGTAAATTAACACTAGAAGTCGCATTTAAGAATTATGGAAATTTCGCTTACCTGTCAGACAGGTGGCTTTCGAATCATCGACTGAAATCCAAAAAATCAGAACACAGACTTTCTTACGCCATTAAATTAATTTATGATGAAGACATCACACCACATTTAAACAGAGAATAATATTCGTTACCAAATTTCAAACCATTATATCTAGGTCATTTTTTCGCAGAAGGCAGTTACATATCTCCCCTAGAGAGCCTCTTGCATGACGCACAGCCCCATCTATTCTCTAGTTTCAACATATGCCTAAAGTTCCGTCTTTTAGAACAATTACACAAGCCATTGTTTTCAATCCTTTTGACCTGTCTTGCGCCTCCTACCGAAAATGAGCACGAACTTTCCAGTTGACCCAATATATTCCTACACTAAGAAGAATTACAGAAATATTATTCTTAATTAACGAACGTTAAAAATTTACACCTATAGTAGAATAAATATAGTTCCATAATGATTATATATACGTATTTAGTTGAATTTTTAATATAGTTACATGCATATAAATAATATCTGATTTATAAACGAATTAAATTTGTTATCAGTTTCATTATTTATAGATACGGATATCTGAATAAAGATTCGGATAATTTGTACATAAAGAAAACGGGAACAATAAAGACAATATCTATTTTTACAATTTAGTTGTATCCATGGGTAACAGAGATGTAACTAGGGGTTTCAGCGCCTAAAGACAACTGAAACTTTCACGCCCCTTCTTATTTACAAAAATTCAATGGTGAAAGGAAAGAAAATTTAAAAAAAATGTTTCAGATACGTATTTTGAGAGAGAGAGAAAATTCATGGGTTTTATTTTAAATAATTATGTATTTTTTTAATTTTTAAAGCACTTTTATGCGTATATTTTCAGTGTTTCATTTATCAAGGTAGAAGAAAATTTATCAAGGTAGAAGAAAATAAAACAATTAAGACAGCGATGGTAGTTAGAAAATATAATTGTTCTCAAATATTATTTAAATGTAACATTGTAAACACTTAAAACATTACATTAGATTATTGTAATAATATATCCTGAAAAGGAAGCAAGTTTTAAGTAAAAAAAAAATAGTTTGAAGTATATGATGCTATAAATGTAATGATTAACTTCAAGGAGAAATTTTCCTAGCCTTAGCTGCGACAAATTTATCGACATGTTTGTATGTAACCTCCACACTCAGCAAAATCAAGATTGTCAATCTTTCCTGTGCCGTGTATGAACACAGATAGAATAAGGTATGTGCTTCGAAATCAGAAAAAGAGATAAAAAAAATCATAGTAAAAAGATATCCTCCTACTGATGGAGTGATGGACGTTGCATACGAATATTTTTTTATTTACATTTAGCGTTTTTACGGATGGAACAAATTTCATTCGAAAATTTCTTAGCAACAGTTTGTCACCCCCCTGGGGGCTGCCTTTGTGGACAGATGTCCCTCCATTATTCTTTCCCCTAGCTACTCCACTGATGTAGAATACATCTTAAACAGCCTCAAAGGCCTGAATGACAGCATCTGCCAGATCAGGTGCCTTAGGGTTGTAGAGAAATTCCTGTGGGAATAAATAAATGAAATGGGAGAGTCTGTAGGCCCGAGAGTTCGCGCCGTTAGGTAGGGGATAATGGAATGCCGCCATTGGATATTTCAGTGGGTGGTGAAGAGAAGTGAGATATCTTCTGCGGAACAATAGGAAGAAGTTTAACATCTCTCGAGGCTATGACAACCCACTTCTGTGGATAATGCAATAATTAGTGCAATAGATGAAGATCAATAATATCCATTATAGTAAGACTCGGAAAAATCACAATTTAGCTTCTAAATAATGTGAAGAAATTCAATTCAGTTTTGTTTTAATAAATTTATTAAAAACGCAGCATGCACAGGTAATTGTATGCCTCGCATGCATAGGCTCAGTGCACATAGCATTGTAATAAATTTATAATATACTCAGCAGTATATTATAAATTTATTACTATATATGCACATGTTCAATTCCATTTTCAAATTTTTTTAATGTAAAAAAAACAAACATTTGCTATTTTCCAAAACAGCTCGCCTGTCCGTTTTCATATTAATTCGATAGCGTTTCTAGCTGACCTCAAAACGAAATCTGAACTGTCAAGAGAGTTACAATAACCTTCATATAGTGCACAAAAGGCCCTCACAATACATTTCAAAATGTCACACATATTTCACCGATGTTTTTTTTTTTAAAAAAAATTATTTAAAGAAAAAAAAAATCTTTAAAACGAAAAAAAAGTTAACTCTGCAACTTATTACGTTACACAAGCTTTATTTTTCACATAGTTACGTAATTGGATTTCTGTCATACTGTTATATAATCCTCTAGAAACTGGTGATAATCTTCCTTTTCACTGTCAAAAGTTTCGCTATAAATGATATCAAGAGAGGATAAATAATTACCCTAACAAGATAGTTTTTTTTTATCCACAGCTCTCAAGATTAAGTAAATTCATCCATATGAATACTCTACAGTAACGTTTTATCATACTTTAAAAATAGTTTTTAGAAACATGTATGTAACGAACAGTGGTCTTTTTCATTAACGTATGTTTTGCACATCCCCATATTTCAAAAAGATTAATTGTATTCAATAATGAATGCATTCAAAATGAAAGTCTTTAATTTTTATCTTATTTAATTTTCCTTTTAGAATAGATGAAAAAGTCCCGAATTATAAACGTAAATAAATATTCGATTTTATATCTTTATTTGTAAAACTGAATCCATGCGAACACTGATTAAAAATACGGATGCAATAGTATAATATTCTCATAAGAGTTAATTTTGTTACATTTTTATCTCTGTCACAAAAAGTTCACAATAATGTGCGAATTCATACGTAATATAGGAGAAAAACTGTACATAATGCAAGAAACAGTGCATGAAAAATAGTTGATGCTGGCTCAATATCTCCTAATTATATTGCCAAAGAAAGAAAGGCAAGAAAGTTGGTTTACAAGCAAAAAGAGAGAATACGTCAGGTGACCTTGGTGGCAAAAAGGTAGCCGAATTGGAAAAAACCCTGGTTGTTTCGATTAAATATAAAAGTTATTAGAATGATTATTAAGAAAAATTAGGTATTCATTCAATAGATAATAACTTTCTTTACATTTTTTAACACTTTAGGCTCTCGTCTACCAAGGATTTTGATTTTGTGAATGTTATCTTCCGTTGGAATGGTGTGGAAGTTTGGGGAGGGAGGTGCCAGCACAAGTGTCGTCCTCGTCACTTGATCAAAATTCGAAATGACGAGAACCGTCGTCAACATCCCTCATATTGCTTCTAGGTGCGACGTTGATAATAAGTTAATCATAAATCGATATAAAAACCAACGTTTTTAAAAACAACGTTTTTATATGGTGGCAAAGTTTATTAGAGAAAATTATTGAAATATTAGTTAAAACTGTTAGTTATTTTTAACTTTAAAATTTACTTAAAAAGAGACATTTGTGAGAGTATTAAAAAATTCATAATACTCATAAATCAAAACATGCATTTGAAAATTTGTAAGTCATTCTATTCAAAAAAGAATGGGAACCAGAATTCAGAAAAAATTATTGTGATAAGACATGGCGCCAAATATTGGAAACTTTCTTTCTTGCGAATGATTACTGACTAAAAGTCATCTACCCTTACTATCTCGGAGATAGTAAAGGGGAGATAGTATCTCCCTTTTGTGAGTACAAAAGGTTTACGATACCTCATGCGGCGTGGGGAGTGCCCGGTGCTCCCAGAGCGGGAAAGAAATTTTTTCCTCAATCCTAAAAGCGCCGAGAGGAAAGAATATTTTCACTTATTAAAATTATTGAAATATTAGTTAAAACTTGTCGCAAATGTCTAAATATTGCATTGTTAGACGAGTAAGAACGATTCCCAAAATTTCAAAGCTCTAGCTTGATGGGAAGTTGGTTAAATTAACGATCGAAAATTTGATGACACACACACACACCAAGTGAAATTCAGAAAAACGTTGTAAAATCATGAAATATTATAAGTTAATCTACGGAACTTCCACTAATTTAGATTATTTCATCGATTTCAATACAAAAAAGTGCATGCGAAAGAACAAGAAATGATGCAGGTTTCTGTGGAATTACATTTTTTTCTTCCGATATGGAAAAAAAAATTTATGCTTATTTCAATTATTCGTTTCTAGGTTTTCCGGTCTTTGAAAATATTTTGAAATATTTTTGAAAATCGAGGAGAATACAATCCCCCTGAAACCTTCATTATTTATAGCTCTTTAGAATACATTCTTTTGCATTCTAATAAAAGAGATAGTTTAAATTTGAGGACGAAATTAGAAATCCCATAAGATTAACATTACGTTCACGAAATCAAAATGTCCGGTAGATGGGTCAGTTGGTTATTTGTAATTTATGGCATTGAGTCCTAATAAGATATATTGTGCCAAACACAAGGTGAAGGGGGGGGTAGAAGGGAGTCTTAAGTTTCATGAAAATCATTTTAAATTTCACTCAGCAAAAATGATTTCAAAACATAAATTATTAAATCAGGAAGAATATTGAAATCGTTATTACAGCATACTATTAATAACCCAAATAATATTGCTGCAATTAAACATAGTCAAGATATTATTAATCACATTAAAGACAAAAAAATGTATTTAAATTGTTTATAGCTATGATTTTGAAGATCTCTTCATTTACTTCATCATAATTCCTCTTCCAATGCACAAAACAATACCGATAATACAATTTTTAATTTATTTCGGTATAGTGATCAGTGCTTCCTAATCACTGATCCGCGGACCGGAGACAATCCGTGAAAAATTTAAAATTTTTATAATGTTTTTTCTTCGATTATTTAAGCCTCTCAACTACTTTCTACAAATATAAATCTAAATACATAAACAAAGAGTATACATCAAAGGAGAACATGTTAAAACATCTTGATTTGAAATATTTAAATATTTTACAAGTTCTCGGTACAAATATTTTTTTCAAAGAACTATTCTGCTGCACATTCGTGGGACTCGTAAAAATCATATAAACTGAGTGATCAAGCCCTGAAAAACGAATGAATTCCAGCCGTTTTTTTCTCTTTGCTAAGTACTTCTAGAGCTCTGCCGACAGATCGTTGTAAGAAATCTCATTTTATCGCGCTCATGTGTATTCTTTTCTTTTCTTTTTTTTTTTTTTTTTTTGTAGTTTTAGTTGTTATTTTTGGCTGATAAAATTTCAAAATGAACGGAACGGAAGATGTTGGTCAAAGCGAATTATCTCTCTATCTATATATATATATATATATATATATATATATATATATATATATATATATATATATATATATATAAAAGACAATATTCCAGAGAAAGGTAGGGCTTTCCCCCGCAAAGGTAACTTCTGGATGAATAATCTCTTTTTGGAAGATTTAAATTGACGCTCACTTGATCTTCGTGACAAGGAAACACTGATCGAACTATTTTCGTCTGATGTTACTCTTTTGTGTCCAGACATAAAATGCAATAATGGTCTCAATTCTGGATATCTCTAGATGAAGAACATCCATCTCTTTGTTTTAAGCTATCAAATTGTTGGCTGTTTTTTTGTACGTCTTATTTATAAGAAAAAACTTTTTAAATTACATCAGTTGTAATAACAACCAAACAAAGAAATCTATTGGATGTTAATGCAGCGTTTCATTTCGCTGAAATAAACCTGCAGCTACGTATCTCAAATTTATTTAAAAATAAACCACAGCAAACGTCACACTAACTAAGAATTATGCTTGTATAGCATTAGATTTAATAAAGGAAATACTTATCCATACTCTGTTTTACCTTAAGTTGGCAGTACAGTGGAAGCTATGACAGGCGATTCACAGCCGTTGTCAGAGAAACTCAGGTTACACTGGGAGCAGGGGGGAATAATAAGCGACGAAATTCGCCAAATTTGGCGTGGAATGAAAAAATGCCCTTGAATATTTTTTTTTTCATTATAAGTATTCATCTTTAATTCTAGTAGCTCATTTATAACACCTGTTAATAAAACAAAAATGTCTATCATGTTTTATATTTTCATACAATCCATTGGCAAGCTTATCTCCAAATAATGAATCATTATTAGAAATCGCTTGTATTATTAATCCCAATTCAAATAGTTAAATACTTAAAATACCAACTAACCTCTTATATAAATATTAGTGACAGCTCCTTCCTTTGAATTTAGGTGCCATCAAATCTACTGTTAAATTAGAAGAGGCTTCATAACTGCTTTCATTTTTTGTATCTTGCCATACTCAACTTTGAAAATGTCATTCAATCACCCAGGTCTCATCCAAATAGTATATTGACGCCTTTTCTTTCTTTAACTCCCTAATTTTTCTCAAATAATTTCTATGACATAAAATGATGTGTCTTTTAACAAGTCCAGTCTGTCTTTTCCTTTTCTTAAATGAAAACCCCATATCTTTCTATATCCTGTACAAGGTAGTCCAACTTATATTTCTCGGAAAAAATATCGGTTTCTTTCAGAACGTTATCTAACGTAGGAATCTCATTAAAAAAAATAACTTATGATTTTTTTTGTCTAATGCATGACAATGGGAAGTCATCACTCTTTATTGGCCTTTTATGCTTACTTACGGCACCAGTCATTTTTTTCCTGAAGAACGTAAAGAACATAAAGTCTTTTTTTTTTTTTTCAAATGAATATTGTTCTTTTAGAAACAATAGTTAGTTGAGAAACATTTTTGACGCGATTTGATTAACAAATTCTCAAGGGTTTTCTTCTCGAAGTCAAAAATAACCATTCAATATGATTCTCCGGGCTAAGTTTTGGATTCATTTCCCTCACTTTGATGCTGCATACAGCGTGATTGATGAAATACCTTCTTCAGCCATGTTTAGAATGTCAAACAAAAACGAAGAAAATAGCGCGAGAGATAAGAATTGTAATGATAAACGATAGTAAATACGCAAAGTGATTGGCATAGAATTGGCGTGGAAGCGTACAAAGCTCGCCAGTAATGTTATCTTGAAAACTGGTTTTCAGCCAAACTGGAAATCTATCACTTCACTATTTCGACTATATTCATTCGCTTCGATTAAAAAATAAATGGTTTAAACATTTATTATTAATTTGAAATATATTCTTAAAATCATAATTTCTGCAATGTATGGACATATTTTTTTACAAATTTCTATGCGTTTTTTTTTTTTTTTTTAATTTTAAATTCCATTTTTTCATCTAAATTTTTTTTTATTTTAAAAGTGGAATAACACAATATCGGTTTTGACAGCTATTGGATAATTTTTATGAAGAATTTAGTAATAGTATTCTATAATGTTATCAGTCACGTTAATTTTTAGTTTTGTGATGTCTGAAGTATTTTGTTGAGAAAATGATTTTGTGTTAATTGTAAATTTGTACAATTTTGGGACTATTGTAATGTCCGGAAATGGCAGAATGTTATCTCCAGTGCTTAAAGCCCACCTGTAGAGGACTGTAGAGGAGGTAAGAGAGCGGGTGTAAAATGCCACTTCCTCTCAAAACAGAACCAGATTTCGAGCGAAGCAGATCAGTGCAGAGAATCTTAGTGTAGAGTGTTAGTAAACGAGTTGACACTCGAAAGCTTACGGATCGCATGGTGATTGAAGTGCTAAAAGTAATCTGCATTGTTCACCAAGGTAACGTGACAGGATTTAAAAGAATGAAGGAATTGTTGTTATTACTTGTTGGAAATAAATTACTCGGATCCCGCCAGGAGGCGCCTTGTCTCGTGTGAGTGAGAGCGCACGGGTTCATGGGTAATTTTTTTGAGAATGCTCTTGGATCTTGACCGCGTAAGGCGGGTTTTTTCTTGTATTGGATATAATTTCTCCTGACCGCAAAGCGGGTTAAATTGTAATATGGGCTGTTTGGAAGCTTGTATAGTTTTGTAAATGGTATAAATATTTGTTTATAAGTGATTTGCACGTGGATACTGTAAATAAACGTGTGATTAAAATAACTGCTCTCCCTATATTTTGGCTTGGTGGATAAGACATCTTCAACATTACTTAAAAAAACTGTGTATGTCTGATCTCATACGAAGTTTAAAGATAAGTGAAAAGTGTATAAAGTAAGCGAAGTTTATAGCTAAGTAAGAAAAGTAAATAACAATGAAGGTATTGTTACTAAAAGTTTATTATTAAGGAAAAGTGTGAGAAAGATAAGTGAAAGTAGTTTAGTGAAAAAGTGATAAGATATAAAAAAGTTAAAGTTGAAAAGTTATATGCAAAAATCAATATATATATATATATATATTATATATATATACATATATAGGTATATATCCAAGCACCAGAATCCATTTACACATTTCTGATGAAGGAGACATATGAAAATTTTAAGCATGTGTATTTAAAATGAATCGAAAAATTCATTCTATGTTAATTACCTTTTTAAAAATACCACTAAATTTTATTAAGATCTACTCATTTTTCTAAAAATTGAATAATGAGTCTGTTAAGAAATTATAAGCCCATTTGAGAAAATTAGCATGCTATAAATAACATCTGAATCAACATAAAACGCAGGCGTTAGTATTTTATGCTTGCATAACCAGAGAAGCAAAGGCGCAGGTTTTGATAGTGTTATACACAATTTATATAGAGATTTCGCAGCGTAAAGAACTCTGAGATTGAAATGAAATATTTTTTTTTATTTTTTAAGTGTACTGAGGAATCTTTAACAGAAATAGCTAGGTTATTGAAGCCTTTTGAAACTGTCATTCATAACGCCGTAATTAGAAAAGCTGATTCACACAAAATGAAACGTTCTAGGAGAAAAAGAAGTTTGACAGCATGGGACGATCGGCATATTTTTCGACTATAAACTAAAAAAAGATCTTTCAGCTCGTAAAATTTCGGAACGTTTCAGTAAAGAAAACTTCCCATGTTACAGTTTCGGAGAGAGTCATAAATCAAATACTAATAATAAAGTTATGAAAATGAAAACACCAAAGTTATTGAAACATCACCGAGAAGAAAGATTAAAATGTTCTAAATGTGTCATGTCATGGAACGATGAGTAGGAGCAAATCATATTTTTTGCTGAAAAGAAATTTAAACTCGACAGTCTCTATGGCTACATACACTAGTGGCGTGACTTGAAGAAGGAACTGAAAGAAGGTTTCATTCGACAAATGGAAAGAGAATCAGTAACGGTTTGTGGAACCTTTAGTCAAGATGGATTGTGCGATTTACAGTGAGTTTTGGGAACTATGAATTCTGAACAGCATTAAGTTATTCTATATGATCATCGGGTGCCATTTGAGCCTTTGTTCGGCGCTGCTTAAGTGTATATTTCAGCAGGATATTGCTTCTTGCCATACATCTAAATCCACCCATGAATGGTTTGAAAAAGAAACGGAGAGAGTTAATATTTTGCCATGTCCAAATCGAAATCGAACCCCGTAACAGTTTACATCGATCTATGAACTGGAAGTAGCCATAGTGAAAGAATTGCGCAATATTTCTGAAATTGATCTTAATTGATCATTCCATTGAAAAGTAGCGTGCTTGATTGATGTTATCAGGAAAAATGGGGGATCAATATCATATTAATTTTTATACTTTTTTTGTTTTTATACAAAAGTAGTCTGATAATTTGTTAACAGTGAGATTTTTCATTTGTTTCTAATATTTTGTTAACATAATCATTTATTACATCAACCAAAATTATTGAAAAACCTAATTATAACAAAAGTGTTATAATTAAAAAACCATTCTTCATTTGTTAAAATTATACATGAAGCCTTTATTTATTTTATAATTTTTTAAATTAAAATGGTCTTAAAATTTCTTAATGGACTGTACATATATACTCCCCTCCTTTTAATTTCCTAACGGCTGCAGCTATAGCCATAAAAGTTGCATCTAGGTATAATAAATTCAAAGTAAAGTTTCTGAAAATTGCGAACAAACACTTGTACGTTTTAAGCATTCTGCTATTACTTTTTATGTTCACAAGGTGTCTTTTTATACCAAATAGATAATGTTTTACAACTATGTCATTCACTTTTCTCTTTCTTATATCGTTTTCGAGATAGAAACAATTAGCCGAAGCCGTTCAAAAGTTAAGAGAGGGGAACGGATTTTAAAGGGCACCCTGTGTGTGTGTGTGTGTGTGTGTGTGTACATATGTTAGTATGTCAAATAAAAGAAAAGATGTCGAAACAAGAATTGATTTAAATTAATATAGAAACAATTATCAAAACAAAAAATGGTTAATTATTTATCATTAAAATCGTAATATAAAACAAAGGGGCTCATAAAACAATAACATTTATTAATCTGTTTAATATTTAACTAAACGAATTTATTTATTTTGGTTTTATGGAATATAGAGCAACAAAGGAAATTACTCGTATCCCATTTAAATATACGAAGTTTAACCGGCCGATTGCAACAAAAGTATATCCGATGCCAACATTCAAGATATAACTAATATGAAAAAGATAGTGATAAATAAAATAATAGATAATATACAATTAATATGTAGAAAAGTAATTGACATTCCTACTTACATTCAGCAATTTAAAACTTGTGAAGAATTATGCTACAGTTTTAAGAGGAAATTCACGTGGAGACAAAAGACTATTTAGAATTCGTATTTATTTTAATAGAAATTGCATACCATTAATGACTATGTCTTTAAATCTGAAAAAGGGCTATTCGTAAGGAAATTGCTTTTGAAACGATTGCGTTGAGCTTGAATAAATAATTTCAATGAAAATGTATATGAAATTTAAAATATTTATGTAAAATATTTTTGTGTGGCATGTATTACTACTATTATAGTATTATATATTAGTTAATTTATCAAACATCAAAAAATACTTAATTATTTTTTTTTAATTCAATTTTCCTTTTATATGTTTCGAAGTAAAGTTTATCTTTCATTTTTGTTCGTAGATAATGGAGGATTCGCGGTATATATATATATATAACGAAAGCGGGCAAACAAATTAGCGAAATAGTAGTAAAATATTCTACAATTGTTTTAATGTGATGAAAGGTGAAAAAATAATGTGATTTAATGGACTTAGAAGAACCTTCTGGTTGTTTCAAAATCAAACTCTAATGCCTCGTTAATAAGCCTTTGTTATAATTATTTACAAAGAAAAATTATTTTTCATTCAACCCAGAAATTATTCTCTTGAGAGGGATAATTTATTTTAATTTTACTAACGCAGGTATTCCTTGTGTTTTATAAAAAAAATTTCTGAAACGTTCCTTCTCTGAATGGCCCAAAAATTGTATTTTGAGTTCAACAATTAGCCTTCTGAAAATTTGGAAGGTAATTCAAAAATTTAAATAAGTGTGCTGCGTTGACAAATGATGCTTTTACAGAACACATCTGCGCACAATGTAGCGGAAGATAATTTTCACTGTATTTTGTAATAAATGAAAGGATACCCCCATCATCTCCCTCGAGGTACAACTAAAGGCATTAGCACATATTTTCAGATACTCATTTCTAGAAAACAAAAATTTCTTCTTTTATCTTTTTCGTAATTACATTTTTCGCTGGTACGTAATTTATCGGGTAGGGATTATTTTCAGGCTTTTTGAACAATCTCTAGAGGAAAAATTATACGAGTATCAAGGATGTTTTAACTTATCTCCCTCTCCTAACTTTTGTTACACTAACGAAGCCCTATCTGGAAATAACTAAATTAACTTATTGCCCTGAGATACGAAGTATTCCAATAACGAATATAGCAGCTTCCGAAATGT
>BMAW01068716.1:0-10687 GCA_019974015.1 Nephila pilipes | reverse complement strand
GCAATATTTCTTCGAAGTTTTTAACCCCCCCCCCTACAATAACAGGCTTTTCTAGGCGATATTTAAAAAAAAAAGAATGTTAATGCGTCATTATATATATAACTACTTTTCCTGATTGTTGAATAAATAATGCCATGTAAATGAATCATTTTATTCAATAGGCTATTTTTGTCTGATTTTCTTAATGATACTAATAGAAAGCAGTCCTAATTCTCCTTAATCACGCGCACTAATTTGGTCGTTTAATTTCTATTTAGGAACATATTAACGAAGAATTCGACTATTTAAAAAAAACTTTATATATTACGCTTAAATCAAAGCGAAATTTTACTCAGTTGAATGTTAAATGTGTTAAAATGTTTAGATTTAAATGCTATTTGCTTTTTTTTTTCTTCCCAATTAGTAAAATTTTGCGTATATCTGAGGGATTTAAATCCAATTGTAGTAAAAGTTATTGAAAGAATTCTAAACAAAAATTATTATAAAATTGAGTATATTGTTGAAAATATTTACTTTTTGTCTCTTTTATGTGTGTGTATTTTTGTTACGTTTTATGAATATTTCTGTTACGTTTTAAAAAATATATATAATAGTGAAAAAACAAACAAGTGGCCTTCGTGATCATTTCAATTAATCATCAAAATAAGCAGTTTGTTTGAAGATGTTTTTTTTTTTTTAATAATCATATTATTGTTATATTTAGAGCGTAATATTTTCGGTTTTTGTTTCTTCATTCCCAAACTGTAACAGTTATAAATTTTTAAGTTCTTTTAAAGATAATTTCTTCCATACATACAAACGAAATGTATTTAGAAATTTGTATATGAAGTACTACAATATGCATAAAATTATCGTTTAGTTTTATACTTCTCCATGTTTTCCTGTAAAAATAGAATAAACTGATTTTTTTTTATTTATATAAAATCTTTACTCTTATAAAGTGAAAAATGAAACATTAAATATTTTAAGACTTAAGTTTTTTAAACATAATTTAAAGGGAGAAAAAAAGCACAAAAATGTAATATTAACAACATTTCGAAAGAGATAAAATACAAAATATGGTGAAAGAATTGTTCTTCTGTAGATATCTTTCTTTCTTTTGTCATTCGTTTTACAAGACGTGAACAAAAAAAAAAGTATATATATAGTTGAAAATTTCTTAGGTTCGGTTTGAAGAAAAGAGATTCCAACGGATTGTTGAACTTCTATCTATCATTTTTTGAAAATCTTCTTATTTTTTATTTTATTTTATGATTCCTAAGACCCAAGGAGATAAATATTGAGAAACAAATTAGGAAGGTTTATTATACCTACAAAATTTCATGCCATAAATTTATGATATTGTATTGCGTATTTCTGAAATTTCTTAAGTTTATTTCGCTAGTATCTTAATGGACGCATTGTGTAGCACACGAATCTATACTTAAATTCGATTAATTAAATTGCGTATTTAAAAATTTTATACTTCAGTTTTTGGAATACTAAATAAGGCAAAGAAACTAAAATACTCATTTTTAAAGTAAAGGATTATAATAGTCTACGTAGAATGTATTATAACTTTTTGTATTATTATCCGTACTGTATAAAGGATTTGTACAATTGATTAGTCATTTCAAATATGTTTATTGTCGTAATTTATAGAATAAAACGTATTTAATAGATTTTTGGTGTATATTTTGTGACTGCCGTTTCCTTGTTATTTGCAGAGTTTTAAAAAGATTAACTGTTAAATTCTGATGATGTATTTCTTTTAAATAGAATGTTAATATGCATGTTATATAGATATATTAGGTAATATATTCTTACTAAGATATTTTTCATTTCAAATATAATGAATTGTAGCAATTATCTATTTACTTTAATAAAAAAAAATTATATTTATTTCTGAAACCTAATAAACTTTCCTTGAAGTGACTATAATAGTTTTTCGGACACACATAAAAAAGAAACAACTCGATTTAAAAAAAAAAAAAATTAATGCAATTTGTTTTAATTTTGTGAAAACAATTTACAATTTCCCGAAAAAGTTTAAATAGTTGGATACGAAAACAAAATAAGTATATTTTAAAATTATTTGAATATTTTTTTATTTCTTTACTTATTGAAATACTTTACCTTCCGTAGTTTTTTAAAATGTTTACTTAATCGTCTGTGATATACTCGTAAATTATTACTTACTGTAAATTAAGATGTGTTACAAGTTAGATATGTGTTCAATTGCATCGTTTTACATAACTCGTTTTATATATTGCCAATTGTTTATTGGTTGCTTTCATTATATAAGTAATCGTTACGAGGGATTCCGTTTTATTTGAATTTGAAATTTTTAGCAATTGGCAGATTTCATTAGAATACGGACGATTTCAGGTTAACAACAGAATAAAAACTTAGTAATCGAAGAATCACAGATTAAGATTTCTATTCTACTTAGGTTTATAGGGCTCTTCCACACTTCCGCATTTTTGGTTTTTTTTTTTTTTTTAATTCCCGTAAATGTCCCCCCCCCCAACTGTATCTTTTTTTTTTTTTTTTTTTTTTTTTTTTTTTTTTTTTGCAAAATATCCAGTATTGCTTATATTTTAATAGCATATTGTCAGAGAATTTCATTACTTAGTAAAATCCAATCGATGTCTATGGAACTCGACTTAAATTGGAGAAATCCAAGACTGATTCTGGAGAATTAATTTCTCTAAAATCAGAGGAATCTAAAGTCTTGGACATGAAATGTAGTTATATGAGAGTGGCTCTAAAAGTCCCCGTTTTAAGAATGGGAAATGTGGTATTAGAAATGAGTGGCGAAACTCACTGTAGTATATTGTACTCAATGTAGTCGTTTTTCCTTGTGTTGAATGTTATGTCCTTCGCATCGTAAAAAATCATCGCCATGACTTTTCCGACTGATGAGACCTTTGCCCTCTTAGGTATAGATTCGTCAAAAACAATCAATTGCTTTCATTCTTGCTTTGTTTTCGGTGTATAATGATGAATTCGGGTCTCATTGACGGTGGCAACCGCATTTGAAAACTAATCTTTGAATCAGTGTCATATTTGTTTTGGCTCTGTTTATTAGATGGCAGCACACAGCGGTAATACTAACCCCTTAGCAACGCCATCTATCTTCAGAAATATGTACTTTTGTGGCTACCCTCGTATTTGTATTATTTAAATAATTTTAATGATATAGCAACGCTTTGTGAGAAAATAATCGTTTCTTTAAATATATAAAAAGTATGATAATATTGAAAAAAAAAATATGTTATATATTGTTGCAATGTCTTTAAAAATATATAATTTTCTAGCAAGATTTTGAAACTATTCATCTATTTTTTTCTTGAAAGTGAAAATGTCTCATTTTAATAAGGAAAAGTTCGAAAATTTAGAAATTTTCGTTTGATAATTTTAAATTGTCTCTAAATCAACGGAAAATCTCTCCTCATATGTATATTTGAGGATGTGGTTTAATAGTGTTTCAAAGCTCTTATGGCATTATGCAGATACTTAAAGAATGAGGTACTGACGCAGTTATCGTGCTCGTCATTTGACTGTAGCTCATATTAACTGAGTTCATTGTCAATAGCTCTCTGTGTAGCTGTAGTACTTTCTTAATTCAAACTACACTACATTTAAAATCCAGTTTAATTCAGTTTTGAACAAGTAAACAACCACTAAATAACAAATAAGGCATCTTACAACCTATTATTTGAATGCTTGAAGAATACTATAATGATCTGGTGTTGCCCTGGATAATTTGTGACGTAGTTCCTTCTTAACTCCACAGCCATCTTAAAGACTAATTAAATTGTCAATAAGTTCAAGACAGCAACTGAAAATATGTAAGGCAACAAAGTTTATCAGATTTTAACTTAGAATATGCAAGATCTCTTTATCTCTCTTTTGAATCTCTCTTAACTCAGTTAATCCTAGTTTATATTTTAAGTTAAAGTCTTAGCTTACCAAGTCTCTTGTTCCGATTCACATGCTTCTTGTTAATCATAAATTCAACCAGTATTTTTCTTAACTAGGAGTCAGTTCAATCCAAACGATTAATTACGATGATTCAATCCAATCTAAAATTATCTATCAGCTTGTCGTTGCCCTCTATCTCCCTTCCTCTCCTTTCAATTCTATTTCGCTTATATATATCACTATATATCACGATTCACAACACTTTTTATCTTTATCTAATTTACCTCATCTCGTTTAACTTGGTTGGCAAGGAATTGTAATTGTATGGAATTCAAGTTACCAAAACATCCTCGGGGTTAGTGCAGAGAACATCGCGAATAGCCCAACTTCACAACTTAACCATTATTCAGAATTGCCGAGATCTTTGCCAATGGCTCATTGTGTAAAAGTAGTACGTCCTCATTTCAAACTACATTGAACCAAAATTCCATTGCGAGTACAGACACTAAGAAACAAAACGATTTTTCGAAAATGTAAAGGCGTATCTCTGCGGAACGGCTCGCACCCCTTATATTACCCCGTCCTCCCTGAGGCTGAAAGATTCTTGTTCGATATTTCGTTAACCACTCTCGCCGTCCATCGATCTCGCAGTGAAACGGTTTCCGGGGAAAGCAGATTCGAGCGCAAATCGGACAAAAGGCACGCGGTCTGCCTTCCTCACAACATTTCCGATAGTCTGCCTTCCCTTCCTTTTAATGGGGAGCCTTTTCAGTCCCAACGAAGCGTTCATCGTTTTAAATGTTTCCTATCGGAGCTCGGATTTCGAGATACAAGGCCCGATTTGCTTAATCGAATAATGCCAGTTTTCCCTTTAGTCGGGAGTTGATATTTGTGCCTTTTGAAGTGCACGCAGGCATACCGAGTTCCACTCCATATTCCGTAGATTGGAGATAATATATTTCTTGCATACGTGTTTCTTTTGCATTCATCACATATAAGTATTATGTAACAAATTACTGCAATGAAATTGAAGATAAGTTGTTAAATTTTTCTGCTCTTGTACGAATAAGTATTACTTGTATAGTCAATGTATCTTCTTTATTAATGTAACGTTTTTTCCCGTTAATACAATTCCTTCACAGTTGTGGCTAGTCAGTTGATAATGCATTTACCTGAGAAATTTCCTTATTATGTAATTATTAAAATGCTCACAATCTAAATCGTTTGTTAGTTTTTTGTTGTTAATTTTTCTTACATGTTTGTAAATCTATCGATTTCGAATAATGTCTTTATATAACTATTAAAGGGATTTAAATCGTATATTGTGATTTCGTGGGGAATAAAATGGTTAATATTGTCGTTCATAGTAATAATTTTGAAAATATCTTTAATTATATATACATAGGTTATCTAATTTAGGTACTTAAAGTTATTTATAAGGATTATAATATTAATGCATTCATTTCTTTTGATAAATTCAAATCTTTAGTCAATATTGTTCTTAGGGAAAATTAAGCAAACTAGTAGAATAGACCTGCGAGTAATAGTTTGTCTAATATATACTTACGCTATTGTGAACATAAATATATTCATAGAAATAATTTTATTGTATATAAGCATAGATATATTGATGATATATTTGTTATGAATAATGATAAGCTTTTTGAAGATAAACACCTAACTTACCTTTTTTTTTCCTACATATTTAAATCAAATTTAAACTAATAATAATAAATATGAAACAGAACATGCAATTGAAAATTGTAAATAATAAATTATTAGCAATGTTTTTGACAAAAGAATCGGTTTTAAATTTCATTTAATAATTTATCTTTCTGGAGTAGCTGTTTCCATATTTCTATTTTTAGAAATTTCATTTACAAGTGTATGATGAGAAATAAAAATTTAGTAATTTGTAATAAACCAAAAAATAATAGTTGTAAGAAATTTATCATGAGTAGCATTGAAGCAAATTTCTTTATTTGTAATTACCCTATAATAAACTTGTAAAAATGATTAAAATTAATTAAAAGATATATTACATAAGATTTCTACTGACACAGAGGATCTTAATAAAATTTTTGATGAGAATTATAAAAAAAATGTTAATAAGGTTATTGCTTATAAAAAATTAATTAGTTATATTAGCCTTAAAAGAAAATTATATATTTTATAATAATTGAGAATAGGTTAAAGGTATAACGCAACGTGGGCCTGTAAGTAATTGTTATTCACGTTTTTATATTGATAATGTTTTTTATTATAATCGTTTTAGAATGTTTAGATATATTGATGATGTTATTTTCTTCGAAATTAATATAAATAAAGATGTTAAACCTTTCTTATCTATTTATCCATAGAACTTAAAATTTATTGCAAACTAATGTTAATATAGATTTGTCGAAATATTTAGATGTTTTTTTAAAGGGAGGAGATAATAAAATTTTAGTAACGTGTATGTTAAGAGAGATTTATTTTACTTTGGCATTGCTGGATACCTGTAAAGCACCTTTTAATCATATATTTATCAAAAGCCAGATTCAGAATTTATAAATGTTATATTTTCATTTTCTTTATGCTTTTTCTTTACTGGTGTGGCGTTCTGGTTATTTGGTTGCGTTGAATAAAAAATATGTGATACTTGATAAATATTTACACTATTTTAATTTCGGTTAATTTAGAATACTAAAGTTAATAGTTACAAAATAAAGTACACATCACATTTCCACATTCTACACATTGTGGGGTGCATGTCGCACGCTAAAAAGTATTGAAATGTCCTCGGACGCGACGTTCTAGTGGACGTTTTGTAGAACTCTGAATATCTCTTTTTTTTGGAAATTTTTGGTCTAAATGAATTGACCACGCCTCTTCTAAAACCATGGGACATATTCCTTTGTTTTGGTTGGATAACTGAAAGTGATAAAACAGTTATTGGTCAATAGCACTCCAACCGGGGCCAGAATTGCCATCTGCTAAACTGGACACCTGATGTGTGGGTGTTCTCGGTTCCCAGGAGAATCGGACTATATTAGGTCAAAGTTCATGAGAAACAGAAATGTTGCTTTCCCTTTCTCACGAGTCCAGGTGTCTTTAATGAGGATCTTGTCCGAATGTAAGGGGGACCACAAACGAACTTGCGAAGTGTTGTCGCCGCACTGCCGGTGGTTTTCCAACCCCGAGGAGGGATGAGAGAGTTGATGACCTTGATGCGGCACCGTTGTTTCGAACTCTGATCCAGTAGGTCCGAAGGAAAATTGACCGGTCGCTTTTTTTCTTCATGCTCTTACCAACCAGGCTGAAAAGACATATCATCTGGCTGGTTAAGTAAGGCATTTTAATTTCTCGCGCTGTTGCAGAATAGAGTCGCTGCATACTCTCCCTCCAGTATCATCGTGATGATACGAAGCGATTCATTGGTTATTTTAAGGTACAGAAGGCTATTTTTTTCAGCCATTACTGCGATTGATATACATCTCCTCCCTGTTGAGTTTTGCTTGGGACATTTTCCATTTTGAGTCATCGGCTGTTTCATGTCAAGTCGCGGGTCTCGTTCGACACGTGCGCCAGAGCCAGAATATTACTTCTCGTAATTTGTGTGCGTTTGTCTTAGTTAGACGTACAGAGGCAAGTGTTTTGCGTCGGGGGGCATATGCAATCAGTAATAGGCTGTGCTGCCATCTAGTGATCAAGTCCTGAATCACCACTTCGACTGCTGGTGGTTTTCCGATCCCGAGGAGGGGGAGAGAGTTGACCTTGATGCTACAGCGTTGTTTCGAACCCTGGTCCAGTGGACCCAAAGGAAAGTTGACCAGTCGCTTTTTTTTCATGCCCTTACCAAAAAGGCTGAAAAGACATCTCCTCTGGCTGGTTTAGTAAGGCATTCTAACTTCTGGGGTGTATATATATATATATGTGTGTGTCTGTGTGTGTGTGTACTTGTTTTTATTCATCTTTATTTTTTTAAAAAAGAAAATTAAATTATAATTTTAGCTACCTACGGAGCATGTTTTGGATTAATCTTTTTTATGATTTCTTAAAATGTTTCTTTTTAAGATTTAATATTTTAGTTAGGTATTTAGTGTAAAAATTTTAATGTTTAATTTAGAAGAATGCGTGTATTTTAGAGAATTTCTTTAGTTTCATAAAGTCAATCAATAAATATGGTTTGGCTGTTAAAAATATAGTAATATAGCGCCCTATTAGAGTGAGGTTTTGCTTGATGCTTGTTAACTTCATTCTTGCTTTTGTAAGTAAAAGTTATAACTTTTTAATAAAAAAAATTAATGTATTTGCGTTTATTTACTATGTTTAAATCTTCAATTTCCTTGTTTTGTTTTTTCTGTGGTTGAATTACTTTTTGGTTTTAAATTTCTGAGTATTTATGGTGTATACCATTATTGTTTTTGTAATTACTGAGTTTGTGATGTGTGGATCCATAGGACTATCATAAACACTATATTCTCAGTCCAAAGTGTGGGACAGCATTTCAATAACATTATCTCAATTTTGAGTTTTCTTTAATTCCTTTCTTTCAAGATTTGGTTTGTTTTGAGATGAAGCTGTTTTTATTTAACTTTGCTGTCATTTTTATTCTTGGATTTTTGTTTTGTTTTGAATCTAAAATATCATGAATGATATGTGTTTTTAAATACCTTTATGTTTTTTTTTGTTGTTTATTTATGGCTTTTCGTTTTATAATATTTAGTATGTTTTAAACTATGATAATTTAATAACCTTGAGTACTTTAGTTTTTTTCTAACTAGTTATTTCAATTAATTTTGTAATTTTTGGGATTTTCTAATTCCAATAATTTTATTTTACAATTTGTAGTTTAGTATGATTAAATTTAAATTTGGTCTATGCATATATATGTGTATGGTCTATGCATATATATGTGTATATATATATATATATATATATATATATATATATATATATATATACTAAAAATTTATGAAAGAATAATTTAAAATATTTAAAAAGGCAAAAATCCAGAAAGAAATGTAAAAAGGAAAGAATAAAAAAATAAATGAAAATAAGGAACCCAGCAACTCAAAAAGCAATTTCGGGCTGACGACCCAATAAGCGGGGTTAAACTGGTTTAATGGTACCAAACTTCCCCCTTTGCGACTTGGTAGGCTGAATTGGGAAATCCAAAGTACAAAAGAGTTCAATGATTAAAAGATGCAAAAAAGTCCTTCGATAAAATCTACAAAAATAAAATCTATAATTCTGAAAATTTTCAACAAATCAAAATATAAAAATTACTTACAAAAATTCAAAGAAATGAAGATTCAAATATGTGAGTAGTAAGACGGAATATTCTTTAAACTTCAAGTTGGATATCAGATACTCAAAATAAAAAAAAATAACACGTCATCACCATATAAATTGGAAAAAGATTTAAATCATTGTTTGGTTGGTAATAAAGTGTAAAAGGATGCAAATTATTGGTTGGTAATAAGTTGTATGGTAAAGGAGTATAATGGTCCAGAGAGTAAAGTAAATAAATTCTTCACGGCTAGACCACTAACAAGTGGACTTTGTGGACCTATTGTTGTTTGGTGGATTTGAAAATGGATCACGATTCGCAAAGATGTTTAATATATTTGTGATGTATATAAGTATTTAAAAAATTTATTGGATAATCATGATCTAAACAGTTGCTGAAGAATTTTTTAATGTTATTCAACATGCCTATTTTATGTGTGGTTAATTTGTTATTACGTAATAAAACACACACACACACACATATATATATATATATATATATATATATATATAACAGGTCAATTGAAAAGTCCCCGGCCTGACACATAGATGGCGCTACTAGAATTAAATCCACATGTTTTTTAGTTAGCCCTAACCCTCAAAAGATGCGAGTATAAATTTGACAGCTGTCGGATCATTAGTTTGTGAATTATAGCATTTTGAGTGAAGCAACTTTTGTTATTGTGAAAAAAAATGGATAAAAAGGAATTTCGCGTGTTGATAAAATATTGCTTTTTGAAGAGAAAAAATACAGTTGAAGAAAAAACTTGGCTGGATGCCGAGTTTCCGGACACTGCCCCAGGAAAATCAACCATCAAGGATTGGTATACTAAGTTTAGACGTGGTGAAATGAACATCGAAGACGGTGGACGCCCAAAAGAGGTTGTTACCAACGAAAACATTTAAAAAAAATCCACAAAATGATTTTGAATGACCGTAAATTGAAATTGAATGAAGTAGCAGACACTCTAAAGATATCAACTGAACGTGTACATCATATCATTCACGAATATTTGGGTATGAGAAAGCTCTGTGCAAAGTGGGTACCGCGCGAGCTCATTTTTGACCAAAATCAACGACGAGTTGATGATTCGGAGTAGTGTTTGAGGATGATCAAGCGTAATAAACCCGAGTTTTTGCGTCGATATGTGACAATGGATGAAACATGGCTCCATCATTTCACTCCGATCGACAGTCATCCGAGTGGGCTGCACACGATGAACCCGCTCCAAATGTGGGAAAACGCAACAGTCGGCTGGCAAGGTTATGGCGTCTGTTTTTGGGATGCGCATGAAATAATTTTCATTGACTACCTTGAAAAAGGAAGGACCATCAACAGAGACTATTACATAGCGTTATTGGACCGTTTGAAGGACGAAATCGCCGAAAAACGGCCGCATTTGAAGAAAAAGAAAGTGCTGCTTCACCAAGACAATGCACCGTGTCACAAGTCAGTGAAAACGATGGCAATAATCCATGAATTTGGCTTCGAATTGCTTCCTCCTCC
>BMAW01068708.1:0-13983 GCA_019974015.1 Nephila pilipes | reverse complement strand
CGATAGAAGAAAAAAATACTGAATTTTTATGCTGAATTTTGCTTTAAACAATCAAGAACCAATATGTTCTTCCATTAGATATTTTTTATTTTAGTCATCATTGCAAAAACAGGCCTATGGTGATACAAGCACAGACATTTACAAGCTCTTAACTCTGCTATGATCGTATACAGCGTAAAAGTCTTTCCAGTTCTCTAAAAAATTGTACTCGAGTTTCAAAAAACTCATACTGATGGAGTCAAATTGCCATTCTTATAAACTCCAAAGACACGTAACGCTAATACTCATCATAAATGCCTTTTTTGCTCAAGTAATGACGGATTTAGATGTGGAGGCCCAAGAGGCCTAGACCTTGAACTTTGTCCCCGAATTTTAATCCACTACTTATCAAGCTGAAATTCTGCATACATGTATAACTCTGATGGCAATACAATACTGTGGTATGCTTAAGAAGTGACGATCATGTGTATGTTGGGGTTGTACTTGGTACACACATATAGCTCCCGTAATTGGTTTTTGTAGTCTTATGTTTCCAAACAAAAAATAATTAAATTAATATAAGTAAAGAAGCATTTTTAAGTCAAACTTTTACTTATATAGGGACTAAAGGGTATAAAATTCTTTAATGTAAAATAATGTTACATTTATAAAAGATATATAATTTTATAATGTTACATAAAAAAGTCAAAACAGGAAGGGGGAATCGGCTCCAGCAAAAAAACTATTTTTTCGGCTGGGAAAATGATGGCGACTGTTTTTTGGGATAGTCATGGAGTTATCTTAATCGATTATCTTGAAAAAGGAAAAAAACATTACAGGAGCAAACTACGCATCCTTATTTGAAGACAGAAATCATGAAAAACGACCACATTTTCAAAAGATCCCCCCCCTTTTTTTTTATCATGCACCGTCTCACACTTCAGCGTGGTTACTATGGCTCAAATATACTAATTACGGTTTGAAATGCTTGATTACCCTCCGTAGTCACCAGATCTAGCCCCAAGCGACTTTTTTTTTTGTTCGACTTTGTTTTGTTAAAATGAGGAGGCCATCACCTGCAAACAATTACTTTGCAGAGAGAAAGACACAGAGTACTACTTAGTCGGGTTAAAAGAATGGGAGCATCGCTGGATGAAGTAAGACTATGTAGAAAAGACTATGTAGGAGACTATGCACAAAAAGTAAAAATAAATTTAAGGAAAAAATGTATTGTATCTTTGTTAGGTTAGAAACTTTTCACGACTGTAAGATAATTAACGAAGTTTCGTGGAAAACATTTGTTTATTGAGATGCCGCTTTGAGGGATATGGAGAGTAAAAAATTCTCCGGTCATATTAGATAGTGTTTTATCAATAGATTTCGCTTAGTACAAAAACTAATGGTGGTCCTTTACTTATTAACTGATATGGAAAATCGCATTGATTAAAAATGCTCATCTTTTGAGAATCAAAAAAGTTTGGAACTTATTTTTTTCCATCTGCAGAAAAACACAGAAAAATAATGATAAAAGAGTTTTTTCGAAAATTCAACAAATAAAAAATCTCCTGAACATTTTTATAGACAAATGTTTACAACTCCATACAACAGAGAAGCACGCTAAAATTTTTGAGGTGATCTGATCACCATTGTATTCACAAAGCAGACGAAAACAACAGACAACAGATAAATTTATTTATAAGTTCTTATGCAAATGCAATTTTAGCTGAAGTAAATCTGTGTCACAATAGTGAGATAATACTTTGTATAAGAAAGCTATGAAATAGGTTTAAATGTCATAAAAAAGGTTAGTAACTAAAATATACTTGCGCTTTTAAGCTTTAACGTTAGTGCTAAAAAGTTAGTTTTAGAAAGAAAAAAATGAAACTGAGTATAAGTGCTGAGAAACAAAATTCAAGTTTTGGTCATTAAAAATTTTCTTCCCCATTTCCATGTGTTCTTAAATAGTTTGTTTTGAATTTTTGGGTTTTAGGATTTTAAATTTTTAGTTTGACTATTTAAGTATATTTTTATTTGATATGCATAATTATTTGAGTTTTGGTTATTTCTTTAACTATTTGTTTTTTTTTTTCTCTTAGTTGTTTAGCTTTTATTTTGGATAATTTCCGTGCCTTATGTTTATGAAAAGTACTATTTGTGTCTTTTACACACACACACACACACACACACACACACACACACACACACACACACACACACACACACACACACACACACACACACACACACACACACACACAATAATAATATCATTTCATTATTGTTTGTTATCATATATATAACATTAGACATTAGATTATCATTATTGACATAATAATATTGAAATATAAAATAACACACACACACACACTGCACACAACCATTTATTAAAATCTATTCCATGTATTACAATTCTGTATCATCTTACTATTTTTAATTTCTTTATTTTTATGCATAATTACTATTACAAATTGTGACATGGCCAGTTAATCCACTGCAAGTTGACAAAGATTCTGGATTGGTTGTTTCTCTATTGTTAGCTGTTACAATAATAGCCTTTGTAAATTGCTAACATCGCCTTGGAAATATCTTTTTTGAAAAACCATTACAATGTTCTTAGCATACATTAAATTCTTATAGCTTCATGAACAAAAGGGATGAATAGGTCTGACTAATCCAAACAAAGTGTCTGTTCAGATTAGAAAGTATAGAGAAAAGATAGTTATCGCTTCTTCTTCGAGAATATTAGAAATGCATTTTAAAGATTGATAAACTCTTTCTCCTTCTTCGCGTATTGTTTAATTTATGAAGAGACACCTATGGTGTAGACGTTCTCCTATTCCAAAAATGTCACCACTCTTATACTTCAGAAGATATTAGAATGATAATTGTATTAAAGTGCATCGAAGAACAAATATTCAGTCATTTCTTGCTTTTCATCGACAGTTAAGTTTCAGATGAAAACGATGAATAAATAAATAATATGTAGTACGGAGAAAAGTTATCAGAATTGGTCTATGGTAATTTTGAAAAATGTGAATAGTATTCCTGTTTTTTTTTTGTAAAATGACTGTTTTCCTGCATATACATTTGTTTCACCGTTCATGGTTCAGATCTCTTCCTTGAAACATTTTTTGAGAAGTACCTTCAGTTTCTTCTGCCATACTTTTCCATCATATTTTCCGTAATATAAATTATTCGCGCTTGTTCCATTACAGCCGAAGAAACAGTTAAAAACTCAGATTTATTTTAGATCGGGGGGGAGATGGGAGGGGCTATGGTGTAATATTGTGCCCGGAAAGCATATTTTCACTACGGAGCGATGTACAGGGTAATTGATACGCAACTAAAATCATTCGTTTCATGCCCATTTTTTCTGGTCGCTTGCCTCGATTGGATCTCTAAGCCGTTTAAGAATGATTTGTTTCGAACGCTTTCTTCAGCCTTTCTGGATGGTAATTTTTTCCTGAAAAAATCAGAACTTGATGCTCTGAGAAAAACTACATTTCAAAAGAAGACGAAGAAAAACAACTTTTGACGGAAATAACCTGTAAATTTTAGAGAGTAACGGAAATGGTTTCCGGGTCTCGATATCTTATCAATGCTGCCAATCCTTTCAGAAAGAAATATTTTCTTCTCAAACAGCTGATTGGCAGAAGCTACAGTTCCGGTAACTTTTCTTTTTTAACTCTAGCTTGATGGAATCATTTTCAAATATATATGTGTAAATTTCGCTCAAAAGTTACTGAACTGTAGCTTCCTGCCAATCAGCTGTTTGCGAGAAGGAAAATATTTCTTTCTGAGATTGGCAGCATTATTAAAGAAGATATCGAGCCACCCGGAAACCATTTGCTACTCTCCCAAAATTTACAGGTTATTTCCCCACAAAAGTTAGCTTTTTCGTCTTCTTTGAAAATGCCTTTCAGAGCATCAAGTTCTGATTTTTTTTCAGGAAAATTACCATCAGAAAGGCTGAAGAAAGCATTCAGAAACGATCATTCTTAAACGGCTTAGAGATCCAACTGTGACGAAAGCGAATTTGTGAAAAATGGGCATGAAACGAATGATTTTAGTTATGTATCAATTACCCTGTACATCGTCTGCATTGAAAAAATATACTTTTTTTCCACAATATTACACCACTCTTGAAAAACCCCTCCTATGTCTCCCCTGATCTAAAATAATCAGGTTTTTTAACTGTTTCTTCGGCTGTAAATGGAACCGAAGCGAATAATTTATGATACGGAAAAAATATGATGAAAGTATGGCGAAGAACTGAAGGTACTTCTCAAAAATGATTTCAAGGAGATCTGAACAGTTACATGAACGGTGAAACAAGTATGTATATGCAGGAAAACAGTCATTTGCAAAAAAAAAAAAAAAAAAATAGGAATATCATTCACATTTTCAAAAAAATTACCAGACCAATTTGATAACTTTTTCTCCGTAATACATATTATTTATTTGTCTATCGTTTTTCATCTGAAACTTGCTAACTGTCGATGAAAAAGCAAGAAATGATCATTTATTCTTCGATGCACTTTATCACGTGAATTATCATTCTAATATCTCTGAAGTATAGAGATAATTTGACATTTTTTGAATAAAGCATTGAGAACGTCTACACTGTTTTCTTTCCCTTTAGGTGTCTCTTCATAAATTAAACAATACGCGAAAGAGAAGGAGAAGGATTACACTCCTAATCTTTAAAATGCATTCTAATATTCTCGAAGAAAAGCGATAACTATCTTTCTCTATACTTTCTAAGCTAATCTGAACAGACACTTGTTTGATTATTCAGATATTTCCTATTCATCCCTTTTGTTGTCATAAACTATAAGAATTTAATGTATACTAAGAACATTGTAAATGGTTTTCAAAGATAATTTCCAAGGCGATGTTAGCAATTTACAAGGTATTATTGTAACAGCTAACAATAGAGAACAACCAATCCAGAATCTTTTGTCAACTTGCAATTAAAGTTAACTATTATGTCTAGTTGTAATAGTAATTATGCATAAAAATAAGAATAAAATAGTAAGATGATAAAAGATTTGTAATGCATAAGAATAGATTTTAATAAATGGTTGTGTGTGTGTGTGTGTGTGTGTGTGTGTGTGTGTGTGTGTGCGTGTGTGTGTGTGTGTGTGTGTGTGTGTGCGGTGTGTGTGTGTGTGTGCGTGCGTGTGTGTGTGCGTGTGTGTGTGTGTGTGTGCGTGTGTGTGTGTGTGTGTGCGTAAAGACTGACAACAGTACTTTCATAAACATAAGGCACCCACCATCCAAAATCAAAAGCCAAACAACCAAGAGAAAAAACCAACAGTTAAAGAAAACAACCAAACCCAAATAATTATGCATATCAACAAAAATATACCTAAATAACGTGGGCTAACTTGCAAATCTTAAACCTAAAACCCAACTAAAACAAACCATTTAAGAACATTGAAATGGGGAAGAGTAACTTTAATGATCCAAACTTGAATTTGTTTCAAAGACCATAATTCAGTTTCCATTTTTTCTTCTAAAACCGTAGCAATTCAACGTTAAAGCTTAAAAGCGCAAGTATATTTTAGTTACTAACCATTTTTATGACATTTAAACCTATTTCATAGCTTTCTTATACAAAGTATTATCTCACTATTGTGACACAGATTTACTTCAGCTAAAATTGCATTTGCATAAGTACGATATCTTATAAATAAATTTATCTGTTTGTCTGTTTTCGTCTGCTTTGTAGACCTACAATGTTGATCGAATCACCTCAAAAATTTTAGCGTGCTTCTCTGTTGTATGGAAGGAGTTGTAAGCATTTGTCTGCTCTAAAAATGTTTCAAATTTTATTTGTTGAATCATTTTCGAAAAACTCTCTTTATCATTATTTTTCTGTGTTTTTCTGCAGATGGAAAAAATAAGTTTCCAAACTTTTTGATTCTCAAAAGATGAGCATTTTAATCAATGTGTAACGAAATTTGATTTTTCCATATCAGTTAATAAGTAAAGGACCACCATTAGTTTTTGTACTAAGCGAAATCTATTGATAAAACACTATCTAATATGACCGGAGAGGGTATTTTACTTTCTCTCTCCATATCCCCTCAAAGCGGCATCTCAATAAACAAATGTTTTCCACACGAAACTTCTGCGTTAATTATCTTACGAGAGTCGTCTGAAAAGTTTCTAACCTAACAAAGATACAATACATTTTTTCCTTAAATTTATTTTTACTTTTTGTGCATAGTCTCCTACATAGTCTTTTCTACATAGTCTTACTTATCATGATGCTCCCATTCTTTTAACCCGACTAAGTAGTACTCTGTGTCTTTCTCTGCAAAGTAATTGTTTACGGAGGTGATGGCCTCCTCGTCATACAAAACAAAAAGTCAGAACAAAAAAAAAAAGTCAGCTGGGACTGATCTGTGGTGACTACAGGGTAGATCAAGCATTTTCAAGAATTATAATGATTATGTTTACTAGTAACCACTGAAGGTGGGGTGATGTATGAAGTAAAAAAAAGGGGACTTTTGAAGAAATGTTGAAGCTCGTTTTCTGATTTCTTCAATAAAGGATGCGTAGTTTGTTCTTCAATGTTTTTTTCCTTTTTCAGATAATCGATTCAGATGCTCCATGACTTCCCCAAAGACAGTCGCCATCATTTTCCAGCCGAAATGTTTTGCTTTTTGCTGGAGCCGATTCCCCCGAGTCCCCCTGCTTTTGCTTTTATGTAACCATAAAAATTATATATCTTTATAAAGTAACAATTTGTCACATTAAAGAATTTTATACCCTTTTGTCTCTATAGGTAAAAAGTTTGGTTAAAGAAAATGCTTGCTTTACTTATATAATTTAATATTTTTGTTTTGGAAACTAAGTACTATAAAACCTACGGCATGGAGCTTGTACAATGCACAACCCCATACACACGACAGATAATCATGCTTAGCATACCTACAGCATTGTATTGCCATCAGGTGTACCCATGTTCAGAATTCAGCTTCTTGAGTAGTGGATAAGCGATTGGGACAAATGGTTCAAGTCTAGGCCTCTTGGGCCTCCACAATCAACCATTACTTGAGCATCCTATAGGCAGTGGAAATGATGGCGATTCATTACATCTGGAGTTTTATATAGTCGTGAAATTTTAGCTCCATCGGATAATAGGAAGTTTTTTGAAACTCGAGTACAATTTTTTAGAGAACTGGAAAGACGTTTTTACATACATACATACGATCATAGCAAGTTAAGAGCTTGTAAAATGTCTGTGCTTGTATCACCACTTAGGCCTGTTTTTACCAATGATGAGCTTAAAATAAAAAAGTATCCTAATGTTGGAAAATTTTTATATTGGTTCTTGATTGTTTAAAGCAAAATTCAGCATAAAAATTCAGTATTTTTTTCTTCTATCGATGGATGTATTAGCTTAATTTATGTACAATCAGTAAAATAAAAAAAATGTTTAAAAAAAGGATCAGTTATTTAAAATTTAAAAGTAAATGTACAATGCCATTTTGTTCCGTCAACCTAAAACTATTTTTTTTAAAACGACTTCCTTCGTTGCAAGTTTGGACAATCGATTTTCATGTAATAATTCTATGATTCATATTTTTTATTCAATTATTCTTTTAATTTACAAAATCTTTTCGTGGTATTAAATTTAAGAGAAGAGATCATATATTTTAGAGTTTTTACCGAATCAATAAAACTCTTTTCCCTTTTGATACAGAATAAATTTGATATCAAAAAAAAAGTATAAAACTAAATCCATTCAATAATCCTAAAGTTTTAATAATTCCGAAAACATATTTTTTAATCAGAGTACCACTAATTCTTTAAAAAACACACCTCGCCATTTAATGTTTAATTTTTTGATATTATCATTGAGAATATATATATATTTTTTTTTTCTTTTACGTTCTTTCATTTAAATATTTCCGAACGATTGACACACACTACGCGCTTTTCCTTTAATAGAATATAATTTTTCTTTTGTTTTAACACTCAATCATAAACTTTAAGAATAAAAAGATCAATCATAAAGGAAAATAAAATTATATTAATCTATTTTTTGTGTCTGAATTACAAAAGAAATCTTTATGTGTTTTCAACAATGAAAGCTTTTATTTTGACTCCTGCACATAATGGATTTATTTCGATGTTGTCTCAGGGTTTCAGAGGAAAAAGATTAAAAATATGACAAGTTACTCTGATGTTCATTTTATTGAATCCTATTGAAGCTGAAGTACGCGATGAATAATTCAATAAATATAATGAAGAGTGAGTTTTTAATGAAAAATCACATTTGTTTGTAATGAAAAGAAAGTATTTTATGAAAATTAAAATGGAGTGTTGAGTGGTTGTGTTTCATTTCTATTTTATATTTTATAAAACATGTTTTAAAATCTCTAAAGATGTCTTCTTCATGTATGCTGGTAGTGATTGATTGTGTTGTTAAAAGTAGTAAGAACTCTTTTTTTTTTATGTCTTGGCTTTATTTTTGTTACTACTAGATAACATTCTTCTCACGGTGAATTGAAAATAGTAAACAATCAAAATAGAAGAACAATTTTTGATTAGAATCAATTTTTAAATAATCGTTTTGAAAAAAGGGAACCGAAAAATTAGGTTTCAAGGAAAGAAGTATTTAGTAAAAATATAGCAAAATGTCATATATATAAATCGATTGAATTGTCGGCATTTTCATCCTGAAAAAATGATGTAAAAAATAAATCGAAAAAGTTTACGCTATGTTTGCAAGAACAGATTTGACCAACTCTATGCGTACTTTTTTTTCATATCTATTATTACATTACTCAATTAACTATAAATTAAAGTAAACGATAGAAATATCGATAAATGGACATTAGTAAACTTTTCGATATTAAAATTAAACGAAAAGTTATTAAATTGATATATTTGTTAAATGTAATTAAAATTAAAGAAACGATAAAAAAATTGAAAAATAATCTGATACGCCAAAAATGAATCACCTAAAAAATAATTTCTTAGGCAGCTAACAAGAAAATTTAATTAGTAATGAATTCAAAGATGATTTGTTTTATTAATATTTTGTAAGCAAAAGTATTCAGCATCAAGTTAAAAACAAAATATCATCAGACTTTTGAAATAAGTATTTAACTCGAAGAATAAGGGCCAAATCGAGTATGTGGTAGTAGCATCTCTTGTGGACACTCTTGAATAAGAGACTCTTATACTTAAAAGGACGTTATTAAGTCTAGGTCCCTTTTGAATAGTAAATGTATTTACCTCTTAAGGAGACCAAAGTCGGCATGTCGGTGTTATTTGTATTGGGAGTACAACTATAATTAGCTTTAAGCAATGAAATGGAGAAATACTGAGGGGGGGGGACAAGAGACTCAGTTGAAAAACACGGAAAAGGACAAAAAAAAATTAAACACCGGTAAAAAGCGAGTTTTTTAAACATGTGTTTCTTTTCAAACTTCACACTTTACATAACATAATTTTTTTATACTTCAAATTTCGTCTTTTAGTATCATTCATTTTCAGAAACATTTGCCTGTCTTGAAGATGGGGAGCAATGTTACGAACATGAGTTGATGTTTCTCTGTAACGCTTCTCTAATAAAGGAAAAGATGGATTTGCAGAGATGTCAGCAGTTAACAAAACAGAATTTAAGAAATGACCCCCTTCACCATGGTGACGGATTTGGTGACAATTTGATGACTTGGTGAGAAACTTAGCGTGAAATTTAATCCATTAAAGTTTTAATCAATTAATTTTTATTTAAAAAATTAAATTATCGTATTCTCATCCAAAACAATCGTGTATCGAAATTTTCAACACATCTGAGCACTTTGAAATGTGAGAAAAAAGCTTTTAAAGTTTTGACCCAGACAATGTTACAATGTAAGTTAAACAAAACCCATTAAAAAGGGACGGAGAAGGGTCCCATAGTTATCACCTGGAATAAAAACAAGTTGCTGGAAATATGCTTTCAGCTCCTTCCACACATCAGTTAAATATCCTAAATATATGAAGTGGTATGATCAACAGCGTGAATTTGCGTAATGGGTACCAAAAAAAACGGATTATAGCTCAATTAGATAATTGAGAACGCGGACTGAATTATTTTTGTTCAACTTTTATTTTCAACAAGTATATACGATTAAAGTAAAAACTATAGTAGCGAAATTCAATAAAGATACTCATTATATAAAAAGGATGGTCTCTATACATACAAACATACAAGTGTCTGTTTGCATAAGCAACTCGAATAGGAATGAACAAAAGGAGGTGTGTCCGACGTCAACTTACTAATACTTCTTTTGATCTCTTATATATATATATATATATATATATATATATATATATATATATATATATATATATATATATATATATATATATATATATATATATATATATATATGGTAATTAATTAATCAGTAACTAACTAGGTAACTCAGTTAAGCACATTATGCTTTTATAAAATATATATTATTTAATATCAGACAATTTATTGTTATACTTACACCTTTTAGATCTCTCTTTATATAAAAAATTGATTTAAAAATGCATTTTACTTTTATTTATTACATCATATATTATATTATTGCGAGTACAATAACAGTTTGGTTTTCATTACACAAGGTTATAATTAAAACCAAATTTCATTTGGTAATTTATTTTATATAAATGTGGGATGGTATAAAAATGCTCATTTTATGCACGAAAATAGCATGTATGTCTCTATTGCATTGGTTGAAACAACTGCAGCTATCAGAGAATGAAATTATTGCGATGAAAAATTAATCTGTCATTAATCATTACCTTCAGAAAGAGCTTTTAAAACTCATTAACAAAACCAATTACACAATTGTGTAGTTTATTTGCCGTTATTAATATCTTATCAATGTTGAGACATTATATTTTTCAAACTTTTTCCTTCGATTTCGAAATGTGGCCATGGTAGCCTAGTGATCACGAAGTTGAATTCGCGGCTGGGGTTGTTTGATTCGAGTCATGGGTTTGGTCCTGGATGCCCAAAAGATTTGGCTTTTTCGTGTATATACAGGATTTAAACACGTTAACATGCTGCTGCTCAAAGTCTTCCTTGAGTGGTGTGGAGGGTTTGAGAGGAAGATAGCACCAGATGTCGCCCTCATCACTTACTGAGTAAGGTTCAAAATTACGAGGTCTGTCGCCGGTATGGCACTGCTTCAAAGTGAGACGATGATAATAAAAAAATTCAATTTTGAATCTACAGAAAACCCAAGCAATTCTTTGTAAATGTAAACTTAATTTATTCGCTACATATCACACAAAATAACATATACATTTTTTTTTTTATTTATACATCATATAGGAATATAACATGTGCTATAACTAATTGTTATTAAAGATTTCAATGTATTAATCTAATGATAACACATTACTAATGTAACATTTTCGTAACCTAAAATGTGATGTTCTATAGATCCATCCTACCATAAGAATTATTTCTATGAAATTATGAAAATTATATCATATTAATAAAAAAAACTAGTTGTTAGTTATTAATAAAACTATAACTTAAAAACTATTATCAAAAATAAAAAAAATTGCATCAATTATTACTACTTATTAAACTGTAGGATATTTTTCAATATTAAAAATTTAAATTTATGTTATTAAAGTATAGCTGATTTTTAATTTAATGCCCTTATTACTTTGTTTCGTATTTAATAAAAATTTAATTAATGTTATTACTAAAAGGGGAGCTTGTGCTACTCGTGTTATTCATTTTTTAGACATCACGTGATAAATGGATTTATAGTTCAAAATTATAAATTACTATAATGATTCTGAGAGAACGTTTGGTTTGTCTGTCGAAGCAACACGGAAGCTATTATTGATAAATCTAGTAATTTTGATAATCGGTCAAGTAAAGAGACACCTGAAGTGGCACCTTTCCTTCCAACTTCCTCATCACGTCTACGGAGCAATGTAACGAAGTACAACAGATGGATGTATTAGCTTAATTTATGTACAATCAGTAAAATAAAAAAAATGTTTAAAAAAAGGATCAAATTATTTAAAATTTAAAAGTAAATGTATAATCGCCATTTTTTGTCTCGCAACCTTAAACTATTTATTTTTAAAAACTGACTTCCATCGCTGCAGGTTTGGAGACCAATCGATTTTCATGTAATGAATTCCTTCTCTGATTCATATTTTTTATTCAATTATTCTTTTTTAATCAAAATCTTTTCGTGGTATTAAATTTAAGAGAACATGAGCATATAACATTTTAGATTTTCACCGTAATCAATAAAACTCTTTTCCCTTTTGATACAGAATAAATTTTATATCAAAAATAAAAGTATAAAAATAAATCCATTCAATAATCCTAAAGTTTTTTTAATAATTCCGAAAACATATTTTTCAATCGAGAGTATCACCAATTCTTTAAAAAACACACCTCGCTATTTAATGCTTAATTTTTTTGATATTTATTTCATTGAGATATATATTTTTTTTCTGGTACGTTCTTTCATTTAAATATTTCCCGAACGATTACACACACTACGCGCTTTTCCTTTAATAGAATCTAGTTTTTGCTTTTGCGTTAACACTCAATCATAAACTTAACTAGTAAATAAAATTATATTCGATTAATCTATTTTTTGTGTCTGAATTACAAAAGAAGTCTTTTATGTGTTTTCAACAATGAAAGCTTTATTTTTGACTCTGCACATAATGGATTTATTTCGATGTTTGTCTCCAGGGTTTCAGGGGAAAAAAGATTAAAAATATGACGATTGTTACTCTGATGTTCATTTTATTGAATCCTGTTGAAGCTGAAGTACGCGATGAATAATTCAATAAATATAATGAAGAGTGAGTTTTTAATGAAAAATCACATTTGTTTGTAATGAAAAGAAAGTATTTTTATGAAAGTTAAAAAAAAATTCTCTCTTGGGAGTGTTGAATGGTTGTGTTTCATTTCTATTTTTATATTTATAGAAACATGTTTTAAAAATCTCTTAAGTACGTTCTTCCTAAATATGGCTGGTAGTGATACGATTGTGTTGTTAAAAAGTAGAAAGAAATCTTTTTTTTTATGTCTTGGCTTTATTTTGTTACTAGCCAAGATAAGCGTTCTTCTCACTGGTGAATTGAAAATTACAACAATCAAAATAGAAGAACAAATTTTTTAATTTGAATCAATTTTTAAATAACGTTTTTGAAAAATTTTAAGGGAACCGAAAATTAGGTTTCAAGGAAAGAAATATTTAGTAAAAATATAGCAAAATGTCGTATATATAAATCGAGCTGAATTGCCAGAATTTTCGGGGCTCATCTGAAAAAAATGATATAAAAATAAAATAAATCAAAAAAAGATCTAATCTAAATTTTGCAAATAACAGATTTAGACCAGCCTATGTGCACTTTTTTTTTCATAATTATTATTACATTACTCAATTAAATATAAAAATTAAAGTAAACGATGAAATATCGATAAATGGACATTAGTAAACTTTTCCGATATTAAAATTAAAGGAAACGATAAGTTATTAAATTGAATATATTTAAGCGAAATGTTATTAAAATTAAAGCAAACGATAAAAAAAATTGAAAAATAATCTGATACGGCAAAAAATGAACCACCTAAAACAATAATCCCTTAGGTATCTAACAAGAAAATTTAATTAGTACTGAATTCAAAGATGGATTTGTTTTTATTAATATTTTGTAAGCAAAAATACTTCAGCATCAAGTTAAAAAACAAAATATCGACTTTTGAAATAATAGTTTAACTCCGAAAGAATAATTAATAAGAGTAAAGTAGCATCTCTTATTAGGGACACCTCTGAATAAGAGACTCACTTATACTTAAAGGACAGTTTTGTTCATCTGGATCCCTTTGAATAGTAAATGCATTTACCTCTTATTAAAGGACAAAAAAGTCTGGTCATGTCGGTGTTATTTATTGGGAGGTACAACTGAAATTATAGCTATAAGCAATGAAAGAAAATGGAGAAATACTGG
>BMAW01068702.1:0-17484 GCA_019974015.1 Nephila pilipes | reverse complement strand
AATGCTTAATATATATACCTATTACTTAATGCTTAATATATATACCTCTTCTTAATATATATTGTTACGTATTAACGCCAACCTATTTATTGTCTGTGGGGAATGACTAAAACTCCACATTTATGAGTCCAATTAAGAGCGCTATAACACACACAACATCTTTATTGAACCACTCCAATGTACACTCACAACTAAAAATGTGTTATCTTGCAACAATCTGGTCTTGCATGTCACAGTGCCATCTATCGGCGTAACATTCATACCTCACTGGTTATTTACAATACCTTGGGGATCGTAACATATATACCTATTCTTACCATAATCGGTAAAAAAAAATGGTTTTTATAAGAAATTTTTTTCATTTCAATACAGTCAGTATTGATTAAGTAAATATTAAAGATGATTTTAATTAAGTAAATTAAAATTAAATGTTTTGGGAAAATTTAATGATTGTAATTAAGTAAGTATTACACAAAGAATACGTATTCAACACAAATACGCGAATCAGTTATCAACGAAAATGCAGTCTTCGCCAAATCCTTTAAAATATTTCGCTGTTTGCGTATCCCCATTCCTTGAATCCCCATTGCGTATCCCCATTCCTTGAATCCCCATTGCGTATCCCCATTCCCTGGCACTTCCTTGAATATGTTCCGAGGTTTTGTTGTTTCAGGTTATAGCACTTATTTGCGTTTCTTCTCTAATAGTTCCATCATTCGAAATATGCTGATCTTTTCCTTTTATTTTCATGTCTTAAGAACTGGAAGGAAACACCAGTTTATTTTCTTCTTCCATGTATATTCGCAATTTTCTCCCCTTCATTTTCAATATATATTACCCAAACTCAATGCCTAAAAGATCGTTGCAATATTTAGGGGATTGATTGTTTATTAACTTTTTGTCCACTTAGATAAATTGATTGTTTATAGTTTATTAAAGTTGATCTTAAATGTTACGCATGTGCATTGGCGATGGATCTTGTAATCTGCAGCTATGGTCAAAGGATGATACTTCATTGGCACCTTTCTCTCAAAGTTTCCACATTATGCCAATAGGAAAGCTTGGAACTTCGAAAGATTTAACGTGCGTCAATCCCGCTACACAGTGAGTCTTTTGTGGTGACAGGACTTGAATTAAAAGCTTGACGTACGCAACTCTGGTCGTGAGCTTAAGACTTTGACCAATTAGCTACAGCAGCCCCACATAGAAGCAATGCGAGGGCAATTGGCGATGGACCTCATTATCTTGAACCTCTGTCAAGTGAAGATGATGACACCTGAGGTGGTCTCCCACTTACCGAATTCTCCCATTATCCCAATGTGAGGACATTAAATATCGGCAGATTTACCGTAAACCAGCCTAGTTACGCGACATATCATGTAACATAAGTTCTCAAGTCTACCATTTGACAAAAATAACGCTAGCCATGAGTTCACGACCCTGAACACTCGGCTGTCGTGGCGCAAATCTTTAATGGAATAAGAACACGAACTCAAGACTGGACTGAAATAACGATGAACGCGAACTCTTTGTCATGCCACTTGACTACGCCCACGTTGTAAATTGAAAGTTTAGGTGCTTTTTAAAGAACTCAAGAATTTTTAGGTTCATTTTCTCTCAAAATATGACACTGAAGACATACGAAGAAAACCTCAATAAGATTGGAGAGGGAGCAACCTGATCTGCTGAACCAATGACTATGTTACCGAAGAAGTTGAATGGTAGACAGTTGTAAGCACCACGATGCGTACAATACGAGGAGTGGCAATTGAATAATGAGAATGAAACTGCTAAAGGAAGAAGCACGCATGAGTCAAATGCTAGCGGCCTACAGCTGTTTAAGAAATACCGACTTCTCTCTCGAAAGCAATACCTCTCGTTTCTGTAAGCAAGTATGTATGCCCCGTAGCCTTCGTTCGCATTAGAGCTATTTTTTTTTTTTTTTTTTGTTTCGCCGAAAAAATGATAAGCGAGGAACGATTTTTGAGAAATTTTACATGAAACTTGGAAAAACTGCAATTAAAACATAAAATTTATTGAACAAAGTGCTTGACAATGAATGCGTGTACGTGTTTTTGAGTGACTTAAGCGTTTTCAAGAAGACCGAGAAGATGTTGAAGATGATTCACGTCCCTGTTGTTCTTTCACGAAGAAAACGGATGACAATATCGAAACAAACGGTAATCTTGTTCGATCTGATCATCGGGTAAATATCTGCACGATTGCTGAGATTGTAGGAATCGACAAAGAAACCGTACGGCAAATTTTACTTAACAATTTTAACAAGCAAAAAGTGTGTGCCAAAATGGTGCCTATATGTTCTTCCTTTTACAACAAATATTTTCTCCAAGTGATTAATCTACTTGATCTAAATTTAGTAACATTAAGTCGAGAAATTTTATCTAAGTTTGTATATGCAAGTAAACTCTAGTATGTATATTCATGTTAATTTAATATTGCTCTTACAAATCTAATTAATTTTTTACTCGCGATCCACATCTCGATATATTAAAATGTTTTGGGTTGAGTTTAATCTACCACTTTAAAAATAAAAATATTTATTACTTAACTTTCATATGAGGATGCTCAACAGTTTACCTCAAAGGTCCTTCGAAAGGTAGGGAGTTCATCCATCTATTTAGATGAGTGGCGTAATATTGAAGGAAATAGCGTGTCCCATCGTTGTTTCACGTTATAAACCAAATGTCATTTTGTGTTCAGAAACTGTTTTTTCAGTTATCGATGCGGCCCTGAAAAGCCTATTGGTCATGGTTGCGGATTCGCAGCCGACAACGTTCATAATATCTTCCCAATGGCGTGGAAATTAGGAGAGGGCATGCGAGATCAGGTGTCGTCCTCTTCACTTGACCGAAGTTCAAAATTGAGAGATCCTTCTCGAACATAACTCCAATATTTTAATTAATCTTATTGCTGAACATCTGGCACGGCTTAGGTCGGAGATTTCGAATGAGAAAACCGCTTCTGTTGTGTTTAAGTGCCCATCAATCCATAACAAGGTAGTTCGGGGTAGCAATGTTTTTAGTCATAACCCAATTTTATAACTAAGCAATTCCTGCATTAAAATTTGTAAATTATATAAATATTTAAGTTTTTTCTGATTGTCTGCCGGCTCTTGTCGTGGCCCCCCCCCCAATAAGAATTTAAAATTTAAAAAAATTTATAATCTATCATTAAATTTTAAAAGGCTTTCCTTTGGTGATTTCAATTCCAAAAATTATAAATTAGAGTGCTTATCTGTTATAGAACCTGTTACAGTTTATGGTGTTGAGGTTTTTGGGTGGTGAACTAAACTGCTCTCAATTTATCAAGTTAAACTCCAATCAGAGAATTTACTTTTTAAAAATTACCAAGGTCTATAGGACGTCTCCTACTGCTGCTCTTCAAGTAATTGGCGGGGTTCTCCCTTTTCATTTTACCCTAAAATTTCATTTTCTAAAATGTCGAATTTGGAAACATCATAATTCCAACTTTTTTTACCTGGTTAATAATATCATATTCGATTCAAATTCTTCAGTTCGTCCTGAAAAACTGATTCTTTTTCTTAACAAATTTTCGGGCAAGTCCTGGGTCAAGATTCTGGAGGCCATTGCTTTTCACTTTTGGGGAATTGATTTTTTATCTTGTAGTGTGAAATATCTGCTGACCTTAAGTGAAAGAGAGCGATTCGAACCCCTGATCGGAGAAAACTTTGAATCTACCACTTTAAAAATAAAAAGATTAATTACTTAACTTTCTTATGGGGATACACAAACGATACGACAAGGTCTTTTTAAGGTATGGATCTCAAGCTTCATTCATTTATTTAAATGAGTGGCGTAATGCTAAAGAAAGTATACAACAAGGTAACAGCTTTTCCTGTCGTTATTAGAGGTGAAGCGTTGTTTTCCCGTAATGAGCCAAATTACATTATGCTTTCGGAACCTGTGTCTTCAGTTATCGGTTCCATACCGAACACAGTTTTGTCAATTTCTACGACTTATTTAGTTACTCCATTAATGGATGTCCTTAGAATTTTCTAATGATTTAATGGTTCTCCTGTTTTCCTGTTTTTGCTTAAATATAAAGTCAACATATTCCCTTTCACAAATTTACAGAGTATAATCTTTTCTTTTAATTAGCGTTGCGTGTATTTAATGCTATGGATTTAAATTAATATTTGGTGACCAATGTTTTTCTAACATTGTTGGGGTTGGGTTTTCTTCCCCGTGGTGGATGGTTGGTAGACGTCGAGTGACAGGGAAGATTCAAACTCTTTATATCTCAGTCTGGAGGAAACTCATCCGGTCTTGTTTTGCAGTGCTCTTGATAAGTGAACGAAAAGGTATTCTCCCAAGGGTTAGTTATTATGACATTTCAACTTCTGTCACCGTTCTTGGAGAAAGTCGCCTCCTACTCGCCCTCCAGTATCATCGCGATGATGCTGAATAATCAAAGAATATTTTTTGAGAAGGTCGTTTTTCCAACCATTACTGCAATGGAAAATATCTTCCCTGTTGCATCGAGTTTCAGTTTTTTGAGGATAGTTTTTCCTTTTTACGGAATTGGCTCTCTCAAGTTGAGGAGGTGGGTCTATTTGATGCATGGGTCGTAGGCGATATATCATTGGTTACGATTTTCATATTCGAGTGTCTTAATCAGACACACACAGGAAAATACGCATCAGAGGTACACGTAACTAATAGTTTTAGGCAGTAGGGCCATCTATTGTTCATGTCCTGAATCACCACTTTCGCAGCCAATGTTTTTTACTTTTGGGGAATGGGTTTTCACCCAGTGGTAGGAGAGTCCTTTTGTTCCTGAGTGACAGGACGATTCAAATCCACGATCACTATAGTAACGTCACCACTTTGATTTATCTAAGAGGACATCATTAAATAACACAGGTAAAAAACGAGTTTCTTAAACATTGGCTTTCTTTCAAACTTCACACTTTGGGTAACATAATTTTTTCTCCTTAAATTTTAAGTAACATTTGCCTGTCCTGAAGACTTGGCGACCATTTGGCGACTTAGTGAGAAACTTGGCGTAAAATTTAATTCTTTAAATAATTAGTTTTCATCAATTAATTATTATTTATTATAAACAAATTATCATATTGTCATCCCAAATAGTCGGGGGAAATTTTAACGCAATTGAGGGCTTTAAAATGTGAGAAAAAGCTTTTAAAGTTTAAAAAAAAAATCATTAAAAAGTAGTATTAAAAGTCTGTTCTTAACATGATTTGAATTTCTAAATTGCATTATTTGCGATGTATATACTTGAGGATTTGATTGTTATGCTTTTATATTTGTTATTGTGCTTTGTTGTGATAAATTGATATATTATTAACATTGTAATCTTGTTGTTAATATGTGAATTAGCAGAACTATGACTGAATTTCAATTAAAGTTAATATAAAGATTTTTCACATATTTAATGATTTTTACATCTGATTTATGCAATAAGTTTATATTTACATATAATTAAGAATAATATCTATATGCAAATACTTAGGACATATAATAATATGGCAGGCTTGCATTTCTTGATAGGCCAAAACAGGTCTTAAAAACGAAGATGTATATTTAGTCGGTCATAGTCTTGGCACTCACGTAGCTGGGAAGGTTGGACAGAAATTCAAGGTTCACAGAATAACAGGTAATTTTCAAAAAATACATTTAAAATAAAGTTATTTGCTCAAGATAAAAATAAATTGCTTACTGAACTGAAAAATCCGAGTAATACATAATAATCTAACAAAAATTAAAACTGGCTTTTCTAATTTCATTTTAACGTGTGTTAAGATATTTTTTTCTTTGCAGAAAAGTAAAATTATTCAAAATGAATATTAATTAACGTAAAGAATGTTTATTTCCAAGCTCCAGGCTCCGCAAAAATAAAGCAATTATTATCAAAAAGACAAAATACTTACTTCAAATTCTTTTACAGCATTTTTATTTTCACACGAAAAACATTCTAAAGTACAAAAACGTTGCCATTGTTAACAAAATAAAACGAATGAATAAAGGAAATAAAATAAAAAATAATAAAATAAACTAAATAATAAACAACTGAAAAAAATGAAAATAAAAAGAGACGATTCTGCCAAAAAAAAAAAAAACAATCATTAAATGAAATATTAAAATTAGAGCAAACGATAAATTATTAAAGAAGACAAGAATATTTTGTTTGGATTTTAAAATAAAAACAGAATATAAAATATTAAATTAAATATATCTTAGCAATAGAAACATGAATACCTTAAGAAAATTAAATGTAATTATTGTATTCATATTGTATTACAATGTCAATCTTTTGCGCCTAACACCTTCTATTCTTCATTTTATGCCCACTAATTATTATTGAAGCCATTTCTCAAAACAACAGGCCAGCACATGTCTATAAAGAGAAGTTTGTAAAAACTAATGAAGTAACTAAAAACATAGTCTAAGTTAAACATGTGTAATAGCAGTTACCAACTTAGTATTTTTATTTAGATGTTTCATTTTTCTATGTTCTCGAAGCTTGGTGGAAATATAATGCTTCCTTGACCATAACATTTTATATTTATTCACCCATTTTCACTATTCTTGTTGTTCCTGAAAGCTTCTTGAATGCAGCCATTATGTAAGGCAGTTTTACCCTTCCACTAAATTATTGCGCAAATGCGTGACCACTCGTGAAACCCATCGGAGATAAATTTCGGTGCTTGCTGTCGACACTAGGCTTTGATGAAAGCTTTCATTTCATCGTCGAAACGAAAGTTATATCCCTGTTCTCTTTCATACTTAGGAAGATGTGAAATTCACACAGTGCAAGGTCAGACGCTTCCTCAACATAATTAAAAGCATCCCTTATAAAAGCAGGCAAGAAAGGAAAAGGAATTTCCGGGGGGGGAAGGAAATGCAACATAAACTGTTTCGTTTCTTCCTTTCGTACTATTATAAGAAAAAGGGAAATTATTCTCTTAATACAATAGTTCCAGACACATAGATTCTTATTCGTGGTTTTATTATGCGGATCTACTTGAAAACTCGGTTTTTTATCCAAAATATATTTTGTTAATTCTCAAATAAAAGAGATACTCTTTACAATCAAGTCTCTATCCTAACAACTTCTAAAGTCTATCAGAGACCGGAGCACCATCCGAGTACCTCCTTCCTTTTCTCAAATAATGTTGACTCCTAATTCCATCAAATCCACACATGACAGAATACTTACACGCACATCACACTAACATCCTTCTTATTATCATAACTTTATTCTCTCAATTCAATTCTCTGTCGCTTTTAAACTACTTGGTTTTAACTATTCACTCCATTTCTAAAGTTATACTTCTTTTGCATCATAGCGTTTCATTCGATTGGGAAGGAACTGAAAATTTAAATAAAAACCCAAAAAGAAACCGCAGGTGTTAGCCGAAAGGGAAATTCACGAATAGGCCATATTACAAGTTCAGTTAGCAATTATTTAGTCAAATTAATCGAACAGACAAATCTTTGACTTAATTTATTCTCATTTGAGAATAATCAAAAATTAATATGGGTATTGCAAATATGGAGCAAAACACTTCACGCGTCTCTGCACCTTAAGATTAATGTTATAAAATTCTACTTGTCTTACAAATGGCAACTGGATCCGAGAGGGTAATAACAATTATAAACTGCATCCTATTAAATATCCGATCACAAATGACCCCTTAACGTCGAATGCTGTAATGTTCCTTCTTTTCGGCGTAACAACCCGTCCAACTTCGATGCTCAAATCTCTCGATATCCCTTTCTTTCTTCTTGTACAATCTTTAAACTCATTTCATCTTATAATTGTTATCTGATCAATCCAATTCTCTACACACTTCAGTTTAACAATTCTAGTTTACATCTGTGATAGTTCATTTACAAGCAGAGATTCTGAAATCAAATAACGTCATAGCAATATCCCCAAAGGTCAGTTGTAAGGAAATATGCACGACTGCTTCGTTTTAGACTCTTATTAAAAGTTATAAAAACTGTAATTTTTTTCAGAGTATTTGAATTTTTTTTATGATATTTTAAAGAAACTACCTGTCATTTTGATTTTGGGCTATTCGCGATTTTCTTTTCACTAACCTATTGACCTTAATTGCTTAAAATTGCAATTTCTTCCCAACCAAAATGAAGCGTGGTTATATTAAGTAGACGCGGGTCTAAATAAAGTGAAGTGATTCAAATATAATGATATATGTCAGGAGAAATTGAGAAGACATATAGAGGGTAACGAATATTACTTTCCGGAGCAACTGTTCCAGGACAACAGTTGGCTGAAGAATTGTGGCAATCATAAGCACTGGGCGTGATATTTAAAGAGGATTGTCAGGCGACTGAAATAGTGGTCTTGGTAAGACAATTTAATTTAAATTATAATTAGAACTGTTAGTTTTATTTGGGAATGAAAACTGATGAGAGACTTTTTTAAAACTTTTTTATGTATTTCACTTGGTGTGTGTAGTTATGTGTGTCAACAAATTTCGATCGTTAATTTAACCAACTTTCCATGGAGCAAGAGCTCTGAAACTTTGGGAATCACTCTTACTCGCATAATAATGCTATACTTAGACATTTGCGATAAGTTTTAATAAATATTTTCTTTAATAATGCAATGTAGCCCAATAACTTGGTGCAATTTCAAAAATTCTCAAAAAACTTGGAGTTTATTTTTTGGGGGCTCAACGTCAAGTCCGTAAAAGCCATTTTACGGACTTAAGTAAAAGGGCTTTTACAGACTTAACATTGGACTTAGGACTAGGGTAGCCACATTTGGCAAAATACTGCCAAACAATTTTTGTCGCCAAGGCTGGTTGGGTTAAACTGCATTCCAACCATTTAATTTCCCGGATGAATCAATTAATTTTAGTTAGTTTTAACGTTTTTATGTATTTCACTTGGTGTGTGTCTGTCTGTGTGTGTATCAATATGTCATTAAATTTTCGATCGTAAATTTAACCAACTTCCCATCAAGCTAGAGCTCTGAAATTTTGGAAACCGTTCTTACTTGACTAACAATACAATATTTGGATATTTGCGACCAGTTTTAACTAATATTTCAATAATTTTTTTTATAAACTTTGCCACCATTTAAAAACGTTGTTTTTAAAAAACTTTGGTTTTTATCTCGAATTTTTTTTCAATAAAATATTTTCTCTTTGTATGAATGAATATTATATTTGTTTTATTCTCTGCAAAATTACTACTGCATTTATCACAGTAATATTTTAACAATTTAAAATTTAAAGATACTGAAAGAAAAAAAAACTTCGTTCGCCTGCAACATTTTATTTTAATCTATTTTTTTTTGAGATTATGGAAATATTTTATTGATTCTAGGCATTGATAATAAAAAAAAATTCGTTTGTTTTGTCTCGAGTTTCAGTTCGAGTTTAGATTGTTTTCCTGTACCTTAAAGTTGAACATATCGAATTGAGTTACGGCATAAGAGCCAAATAATAGCGGACAACCGTTACATCCAAAAACGCGATTTTATCTGATTTCATTTTAATTAAGGTGACCAGACGTCCCGATTTTTAGAAAGAATGCACGACAAGCTAGGGAACGGTGGGAGAACGGGAAGGGAATTTACGGTTTTCGGCTTCCACGTAGCTATTTCACCAGAATATGAGCTTTATATTATTTTTTTAAATTTCATAATGTTAAACTTTAATAATAAAAATAATTATTGAGAACTGATTATCAAGAACTGCTCATCAAAGTTCGCCTTGATCAGTTGCTAGAATACACCACCATTGCTTGGACTTAATGAACAGTGGCATTTTTCGGCATTGGCAGCGACGAAAACATTTTGTAGCTGTAAAATGGAGAGAGAACACTTTGCACACTTCCACAGATTTCATTGTTTTGGTGACATGTTCCACTAGCGATCTAACATCTTTTAGTGCATTGTTGCAAATGAATTACATCTCATACAAAAACTGGAAAAAGAAGGGAATCTTAGAGATAAGAGTCAGACGTAAGGAGTTTGTCGGTCGTCCACGAAGTAACGCCTTCGCATATTGAGCGTTGTAACTGTCTCTCATACGATACGCATCGTACTGCGAGCTAGTGGTAGTTAAACAAGTGATGTTTACAAATAAACTATTTGAATGATTTAGGTAAGTAATTTATTTAGGTACCAAATTTTTAATCAAGAACTCCCCCCACTCGTCAATGGTGTCCCACTTTTCGAATGTTAAAATCTAGTCACCTTAATTTTAATGCTGTTTTTTTATAGCATTAGATCCAGCAGGGGTCATGTACACCAAAGAAATTCCACTCAGTGAAAGACTGGATAAAAGTGATGCCGATATTGTAGATGCAATTCATACTAATGGAGGAAGAGGTCTTCCCTACCGTAAGTTCTGACAAAATAGTAAAATAAACAATAAAATGTTAAATTCAATTATTTCATAAAATATCTAGCTATTTCATAAAATAAAGGATGAAATCCATTTGAAATGTGTAATACATTTATAGCACAACTTATATTTAGTTTTTCTACAAATTAATAAATGTTGATTACAAACTGATTTATTAATTGTTCTACAAATTAATAAATCAGATTGTAAAATTAAAATAGTAATAATAACAATAGCTCAATCGCATTATGCAGCATAATAATTGTAAAAACATACATATAACCAAATGAAATAGCTTATTACAACGAAGATTATTAAAATGGTGCTTTAAAATTTGTAAAACCAGGGTATTTTTTTTGCAGAGCACCTTTTTTTTAGCCTCACTGTTTTACACGAGCTGTTTTTGAGTCCTTAACTGTTTCCAGCACATTGAGCACTAGTGACTCTACTGGATGATTGTTTGCTTACTAGCGTCGCTCTCAGAAGCAACTCGAAGAATAATGGCTGCGAGTATTGAAATTTTTAGCCACAGCCAAGTGATTAGGATGACACCTGTACGATGTCACTTCCCCTCCAAACTTCCTCACCACTTGAAAGGGAGGACTTGAAGCCGCGATAGTTTTAACCTCATCAACCCCGCTATACAGGGGCTCTTCAGGGGCATTGGGAATCGAACTTGTGGCCCAATGTAAACAACACCAGCCTCAAGTTTGCGATCATGACAATTGGCTACAGCTTTCATAGCGACTCCACCAGGACGATTTCTCTGTATTCTATATCTCTTTAATTCGCAATTGTGGTCGCGGTAGCCTAGTGGTCATGGTCACAGACTTGCGGCTGGCAATTTTTGTCGAGCCTTTTCTTCCGGATTGAGTGGGTCGAAGTTAGGAGAGAGAAGTGCTTGCTCAAGTGTCGTCCTCGTCATTTGACCTAGGCTCAAAATTACGAGGTCCTTTGCCAATAGTTCTCGTGTTGCTTCTTAGTGCAATGCTAATATACTATCACAATAACTCAACTCGCAATTAGTTTTTGTTTATTGACACACGTCTGAGATAAAGAATATAACTGTTTTATGCTGCCCTTTTTTGTATCCGAGTGGAAAGATAAAAAACTTTCTTCGTTTTTTAGACGGCAAGTTAAATACATCTGGCGTCACTCTTTAGTGTTAACTTCAAGTATTAGGATGCGTAGTGCAATTTTAACAAAGCCTTTGAAATGAAATTTATCTGACGCTGAATTCCAGAATGAGAGAAATCCAAATACACTTCGGATTTCTCTTTTTTCCTCTGGGCGATCTACTGATCGTCTGGATGGGGATTTTGTTAGGTGAAACATAATTTTCTGAACATGAATGTACACAGACAGGTTACAATTCCAACGTACAAAACTATTAATTCGAAATAAACTTTTATTCTGCACTTCAACAAATTATAGTGTGATGTTTTCTGAAATAACTAATTAAAACATAGATCACGCGTGTACTTTGTTTTAACTGACTTTGTCTTTTATTTCATGAAATATTTTTTTAACATAACCATTTTATACTTGTATTACCTTTTTAAAATAAGATTCATTGAACTTTTTACTGTATATGAATGTTATTAATATTTATTATAATTCTTATGTATAAACTCATATGCAAAATTAGGATAATTTACATATAATGCTGATTATCTCGAAAACTATTGAGCAAATATTATAATGAAATTTGATATGAACATACATTTATAACAGAAAATATATGTACTATTCAAAAGTCATTTTAAGTTTGTGTGATTATCAATAAAGCTCATAGTACAGATATGTCTAAAATCCTGTAATGATACCGAACTGAAAATGATTTTAATATGGGGAATGGTCCCTTCTCACAGCCAGATAGGTCGCGCAGCGTGGGGCATATTCGACAGGATGCAATTCAAGAGGCTCTGTGTCAGTCGATCCCACTCCCACAGCAAGACAGTTTTTAGATACCGGAAAATTCTCATCGGGGGATGGCGAGATGGAATTGCTCTACCAAGAGCTTCAAAGACATGCTCTGTAGGGTTAAGATTAGGAGGTCTGGCTGGCCAACCCACCCGGCGAGTATTTTCACTAGCCAAGTAATTGTAGACCAGAGGATCCCTAAATGGACGAGTGTTGTCCTTTAATAACAGGAGCCCAAGACCAGCTGGTCCCCTTAAAAGTCAAACATAAGGCTTTAATATTTCCTCTCCATGTTTCATAGCAGTCAATAACTTTTTCAAATACATGCATTGGTACGCGGCAGTCCATCATTATGCTGCTCGAACCATTACACCTCCCCCACCCTATGATCCATTTCCCTGATGAGGGAGGTATGGTATCGGGTCCCAGGCTCACTACATGTTATCTGCACCATGTTGAGCGCGCGCTCTTGTGTGTTGCAGTAAGTGGAACCCAAACAAAGGGTCGTTTGACATTCAGCCATCTCTCACGATGGTTTCAGGCAATTTAGGAACCGTGCAACTCCGGTTCCAGTGGCCATATGCAGCTCATGGGAGAACTGTGAAGCTGTAGAATTCCTGTGTCGCTGCACTGAAAGTGCAAAATAACGATCATCATTCATCGTTGTGGATCTTATTCGACCTTGCACAGATCTTCTCGATTTAGATCCATAGTCCAGAAGCGTCTTTCACAAGACGAGACTGCATACATTGAGCTGTGTAACTACCTGCGATTGTGATTGGCCTTCCTGAAATTCACCTAGAATTCCCCGTCACATTCCGTCAGCTATGCGTTTGTGGCTACTGATTCCACCTGATAACTTACAAAATTTCTCCAACTCTTACCAAAAACATGGCGAATGTTGTGGAGAAGTACAAGCCCAAATCACCGACAACCCTTCATGCGATTACATCCCCTCGACAGCCATAGCTCTCGCTCTTCTACGTTTATGTATTTGACTCTGAATATTTGCATAGTTCTATAGTGGCATTATTTGTACCTTTAGTTCAATCCTTTATGTGAAATTCTACATAATTAGCAAATTCTCTTAATTTTGCACAGGAGTTTCCATATTCAGTATAAAAATTAGATAAACTTGATATGAGAAAATGAAATATAATAATTATTTTTCTATATTCCAGTTGGACTGTCATTTCCTATTGGGCATTTTGATTTTTACGTGAACGGGGGAATTTTACAGCCAAGCTGCGCTAACAATCTTTGGGACGCTATGAAGAATTTTAACTTTTTGTACGGTGAGTGTCAATATTTTTCAGTGCAATTTTAATAAGTTTTCGAAAGTGTAATCACGGTATCAAATGCTGATTACTATTTGTATTATTGTTTATTAATGAAAAAATGTGATAATAATTACATGGTAATAATTTGAACTTGTAAAATATCTTACTGTTTTCATTTTTGAAATTATTATTATACTAAATCACAAAATATTTTTCATAAACATTTGCTTTTCACGTATCAACTATGATAGAAGGTTTATTTGGCGTAGTATAAGAAGAATGTCCTAATCTAAGAAATTGATAATTCTAAAAACCTTATTAATTTAAAAATAATGTATTATAAGTACAATTGATAAGAAAATTTTACATTTTTGGGGTCGTAATGTGTTTTGGAGAGATACTTTATTACTAAAGCAAATATACAACTGTAATAATGTAAGCGTTAGAGTTTTAACCAGGCTTGAAAAAATCTTATCCTAAATAGAATAACTAACAACTGATTCATTGACTAATATGACAGAAAATTACTTTGAAAACAATTTAAATTAATAAAGTCAAATGTAATTTCACAAATCTTTTCGTTAAGTAATTAACGGTGTGTAATAAACTTACAGAAATGTACTTGTTAGATATATTCAATTTTACTTCCTTTGTTAGTAAAACTGTTTTGAAGAAAGTTGTGTAATCGGTACAAAGTATTACAAATATATGGATTCAGCAACATTTGTTAAATGTTCGCATACCCCAACTGAATTATTTTATTTTATTTTTGATTATATTCTCAATCTAAACTTACTAAAGTACAAAAAAGTTTGCAAATGTTAACAACAAAAAGGGATAAAAAAGATAAAAATCACTTATTTACTAAAATATTAAAATAAGAGCAAACAATAAATTATTAAAGTAGACAATATATTCTGTTTGGATAGTAAAATAAAAGCAGACGATGAAATACTAAATTAAACGTATCTTAGTAATGTAAATATACTTTAAGCAAATTAAATGTAATAATAAAATGAAAAACTTCTATGAAAAGAACAGATTTAGCCACCTAAGGTTCGCTTTTTTTAATAATTATTATTAAATTACTCCATTAAATATAAAAATTAAAGTAAATAATGAAATATCGAGAAATGGACAACAGTAAACTTTTCCGATATTAAAATTAAAGCAAACGATAAATTATTAAATCGAATATAGTTAAGCTAAATGTAATTAATATTGAAGCAAAGGATAAAAAAATTGAAAGGTGATCTGGTAAGCCAAAAGTGAATCAACTAAAGCAATAGCCCCTTGGCTGGCTGATTATTGTATTCGTAATGCATTATAATATCGGTCTTTTGAATTTAACACCTTGTGTCCTTCCTTTTATGCTTACAAATTTTTTGACACCCTTTTCCCAAAGCAGTCACGTTAGTACGTGTTAATGAAGAATAAAATAAATTAAAATATTTCATTCGTTAATAAACGTGTGATAGAAATGGTTAAATTTTCCCCAAATGCGATGAATGAAATTATTTTTTCTGAGTTAGTAGTTATTTCTTCATATTGAATAATTCATTGGTTTGTTAATAATAATCTGTATTGCTATCCTACATACTTTATTTTTGAACAAGTCATTTTACATTAGAAAGTATTGCAAAATATAAATAAAAATATCTGCTCATATGATTTAATTGATTGTATTTATATTTAGAAATATATTTATAGAATTTGATTAGATCCATTTCTTTAAACATAATTTGTAACATATCACCATTTTGCATATCAATCATTTTTAATCGAAGTTTTGGAGGATTTTGAAAATTTTGAATGGATTTTGAAGTACGGAAATATCTTTAGCACTGGAATAAAGACCAGAAAAATGCTGTCGTAACTTGCTTATATATCTCAATGACTACGTTGAGCAGCTAAATTTATTTTTAATTGTTTTCAAGCGAAAACAACATTATACCATTGGCTAGATTAAAACTGATGGTGATAGTTCGCAGACCTCTGTTTTAAATCAACCGAATCAGATGTATTACCATACAATTTCAGATAAGCACTGAATAATTAATGAACTGTGTAAAATACATTTTTTTGACCCTGCGCTTGATTAAACAAATAATAATAATAATTCTAACATTAAACCATTGAGAAGAATATAGTTCTCAAACTTAATATGTTTCTTCCCCATTAAAATGTTAAATGATGTAATCAGTTCTTTCCATTTCTTTCTTTTTGAGTAATAAAAGTCAGAAATATCTTTTGATTATCATAATTTCACCTCCTTATTATTCAATTTTCTTTTCTTATAATGATCTCCAAAAGTTAAGGTACGACCAGTATTTGGACACCCGTAATTGAAAGAACGAAAATGAGAGTAATTAATATGGTTTACATGAATATAATTATAAAGTAAAGAGATTTCACATATTATTAGATATGGATATGGGGCTGGATTGTGGTCCAGGCACTCGATGAAATCCATAGTCCATCAATTGTATATGATCATAATTAACACCAATAAATCTCTATGAAATAATTATACCCACCACTATTTTTTAGAAAATCGGTGGCTTATATAGCAGTGAGAGAAATTGACGAATGCCCATTGTAACATTTTGACTTAGTATTTATACTCGTTGATCTTCGATTGCTGGCTCTGAAGTTTAATTGACTGTATCTGGGACATGTTTATCAAACATGTATTGAAGAGGCATATAATGGGACAGATGGATATGGAGTTTTCACAGGTTGATACTACTTGACCTCTTAATATATCACGAAGTGTAGTTCAAAGATTCTGGGATATATTAAACTCAAAAAATTCAACATCAAGTCAACCTATTTCTAGCTACATCGGGTCACAGACCCTGTGCAAAATCTCTTTCTAGCTCTGTCGTCCAGAAAGAGTAGAAACACTACACACAGCTCATTTCAGATTATTGAGTCGCAACAAACTCGAAAATATCTACCACCACGATGCGCAGACGTCTCCACAATCAAATACTCTATGCAAGATGACCTCTTGTGTGAGCCCATTTTACTCATTCAGAAATACTCATTTATACTGAGCATTTTATAAGTGTTTTTTAAGTGTCTTTTACCAGGCAGCAAAGGGCTTTTATACTATTGGACGATTCCGATTTATAGCGGAAAAGGACCAACTTGGAGAGAACAAGGCACTAGATATTATCAATATAGCATTGCTGTAAAACACAGTTATAGAGTAGGTGTAAGCATGGTTTGGTCTGGAATCTCTTTAGTTGGTCTCACTGACCTGATGAAGATCTATTAATGCTGAAAAATATCTGGAAAGAATTTTGCTCCACATATAAAACACTTTATGCTGACGCTATTGGTGAAGAATTCACTATAGGGGATGATAATGCCCAAAGCTCTTCAAGCTAGAATATTTTTGATGAATACTTTGAAAATCAAGGATTGGAGCGAATGAAACGACCAACTGGATTTCTGACCCTAAACTCAATAGAGTATCTTTGGTATTGCCAAGGCAAAGATAGGTGGCTGCCTTAAAGCTTTCGTCTATCGGTCATTTGGATTTCATGTACGTATTGTTAATCTTTTGATATTTCTACAGTCCTTCTCAATTCTTTCCTATTTTATCTATTTAAATGCAAAAAAGTTAACCCGAAAATGGAAAGAAAAAAACCTTGAATGTTTCTGCGGAATTACAATTTTTCCTCTGATTTTTGAAAATATTTTACCTCTGCTTTAATTATTCATTAGTGGGTTTTCTATCTTTAAAAAATGTTCTAAGAATGTTTCCAAAAATCACTGGGGAGGGAGGGGGGATGTTATTCCGCAGAAACCATCACCATTTTTTTGCTCTTTCGAATGAACTTTTTTGCATTCAATTAGATAAAATGGGAAAAAATTGATAAAGGT
>BMAW01068701.1:0-18188 GCA_019974015.1 Nephila pilipes | reverse complement strand
TTTTGATGTTTCACCAAATAATCAACAATACTCTGAATGCATTTTCTTTTTGAAATTTGATAGGTAAGTACTCGAAATTGTATATGTATCTCATTTTTAGACAGAAACACATCGATAGAATTCAAACATAACACTTAGTCAAATAAAAAATAAAAATGTAATAAGATCGAAAGAACAAAATACAAGAAGAATTGTATCTAAATAAAAGGCAAATGATAGTTTCTTTTTCATGCATTTTTAACATTGACACAAAATAAATAAAACTGAATTTTTGAAAGCTTCTAGAACAATAATTATTTTATTGCTTCGCCAAATATTTAAAAATAATTGGTTGAACTGCTTTTTCTATTTCAGAGTCAATCGAACATACTTCTGCAGTGAGTATCCATACCTATGTATGAAACCAAGCAATTTGACAGAGTTTTGTGAAATGTATTCATTTAATTGTAACGGTGACGATTCAAATTTGATGGTAGGTACCATACTTCATTTTATCGCCCGCATCTATTTCATTCTAAAATCGTGTGTTAGGTTCTGAAGATTAACATGAAAATACATCCTAATTCAATAGGTACATTTTATTTATTTAATGCATATTTACATTGCTAAGAAATATTTAAAATAATATTATATTGCTTGCTTTCATTTTAATATCTGAACGGTATATTATTGTCTGCATTGATAATTTATCATTTACTCTGTAACATGTCTCCATTACTCTAATCTTCTAACATCTTTAATATTAGTCTAATCGTTTAACTAAGCTTACATGTTTGTGTAATAATTCTGAAGTTCAATTTATTTCCATACACATATTAAGTAATAAAAACAGTCACACAAATACAGTTCAAGAATTTAGTCAATTACTTTTAAGAAACCTTATTTATTGTTTCTTTAAAAATGGGAATGCTGTCTACTAGTTTGCAGTCCTTCCAAGCGGGTACTAACAACTCTTATAAGATATTACTCTAATCTGAAAGTGAGGTAATCCACCCTTGAGAAATTACAACCAAACAGCTTCTGGTCCTTTAACTCGCAGAATCACGCAAATAACTCCTTTGGACTATTCAAAACCTGTTTACTATTGCTGACTTTCAATGACCACAATCTTCTTGTTACCATAACCTTTCTTTATCTCCGCAAACTTTCTCCGTTGCTTTTCTGCGGCTTGAAAAATATATATTCTCTACATTTCGAAAGTTTACCTGATTTGCAACATTTCATTTGCTTGGTAAGTAGCTGGGAATTTAAATATAAAGTAAGAAAGAAACCTCAGATGTCAGTTACAGGAAATTTTGCAAATAGCCTATGTTATAAATAGAATTTTAAGATTTAATTTAAAAAATTATTTCTATGACATAATTTTCTGTTCTTATTCTTTTTCTCGCTAACATTATCCTTATTTATGAATTTGGAATCTTATTGCATGCAGTAGGAATTTGTTAAGTGTATTTTCTTTCTTGACAGAAATTGCTTCTGTAGAGCCTGTGACTTAGAATTACATTTACTTTATGCTAATTAATATTATTTTTTGAATAATCTTACTTTGACGAGAATTTAACAGTTATTACTTTTAGCAGATATTTGAGTGAAATTTCGGATTGCTCTAACACATCTCTGTCTCTACACACAACACACACACACATACACACACAACACACACAAACATATATATATATATACAATTTAATTCTTACTTAAGTTGATAATGTTTATAATTTTCGCTATGAATCATTGAAAACAATTATGCATTATTTTTTCAACTGTTATGCATATCGATTGAAAAAAAATAAATACCTTTTGTTAGTTGTGAATGAAGATGTGTTTTATATATTGATGCTAAAGTACTTTAACTCACTTCCGAGCACAAGTGCTTTCATAATCGGCTGATCCCTTTCCTCACACCTGACGGCTAATTTGCTTGGTGGTAATGTCGTAAGATGCCTAATTTTGAGATGATCTGAGAAATCTTCAGATGTTATAACTGAAGGGGGTAATAAAACACGTTACCATATTCCACACTTCAAACAACCCAGGTTCATCACGGCAATAATTCAGGACAACTTAATATTTTAAAATATCAACATTTGTTCATCATATTGAATATAATATTGTGTATAAGAGCATCAGTCGTCCAAATAAAACAAAAATAAGAAATGAAGTTAGTTTTAATGTTTTCAAAAATATTAACTAACGGATATTTTTCTCCGGGAGTCATCACTCTAATATGGATAATAGTGACATATAACAACTGTCATGTAAATGCGTAATCATCAATGCAAGCAAGATTCCATCATCCAATATACGGCCATAGAAAACCCTGGCTAATCACGTTGCAAGAACGATTAATCTACTGATTTTAGATGTACTTTACACGTTCGGAATGAATTCACTAGATTCCGTTAAGAGAAAAGGAAATCGAGCCATGCCCAGGAAGGAAATATAATTGAAACGTAGGCGGATGTCACAAGTCCAATAAATTGCCAAAAGAAACTAACTCTTTATCTCTTCTTCCGTATTCTTCTGAAGGTTACACGTGTATAAATACCAACATCACAGTTGCTCATGTCCTCAACATTTATACATATGCGCGTATGAGGTTGTTGTAACGTTCGACTTCAAATCAAGAGGAAAGGTCCAGGGAGGGCCGCCACACCATCAATGGGTCTTCTCGCATGGGATCCAGACATCCAACGCTCTTTGAAGTCCAAGACATAACTAAGGATATTAACCTTATTCTCATCTGACCACTATGAGTTACAGTCTGTGGTGCTATCACATTTAATAGGCTCACGTCTTTTGTTTTCTTCCTTGATTCCTTCCAGCGATGACATCAACATTTAGTGTCACATGAAGTTGCTCTTCCTTAGCCTAAACTCCTTGCATACATTTTAACAAGATGACGCCATTCTGCTCAAGGCGATACCTCTACAGAATACATATATGTTTCCGAAATATTTTCCTTGCCAGTTAGATCGGTAGCACTTTCCTCGTTATGTGCCTGCTTATAGCATACAAGCAAAAATCTGTCGAAATTTTCCAATCTGACTATTGGAGAGAGTTTATCAAGGAAACTATTGGGACATCCACAAAATCAATAGACTAATATTACACCAGTTACCTTTATTACTGAATTCCAGAAATATGTCAACGCTTTACTGATCAGTTCGTTATCTAAATAGAAATATTTCCTCATTGAATCATAATTTGTTTTCCTTAAATCGTAATCGAACAGCTTTTCTTGCAGAATCATAAATGGAATAAAATAGCATTTGAAAAAATCCACCTTCAACATCCAATCTTATGTTTAGAATAGAGATATGTAATTATTTCTGATGAACGATTTTTAGTAATGGAAATATGGGATTTAATATTAAATAAAAATTATACTTCCAGATATACTTGCGAAATTCTTATTTTAAAATTTAACAAAAAAAAATAATCATCATTTATTTGAATTACATAATAAATAAATTGTATTTACGTACCAAAAAGTTTAAAATTAAATGTACTTTCCGTGGTTTGTAAATTCCTCGATGAAATCTTATAACGAAATGGTCTTACTGTAAAATATACCATTTTTCATTCGAAGTATAAAATCTTTGTAATATTTTATTTAGTTTTCACGAACTAGTTTAACAATTTGTTTATTTGTGTTGAAGAACGAAATTTGTGAAGTCCTTTTTACTATGAAGTATATAAAAATTGCGATTTCATCTGTTTCCTCGTCCTGGAACCAGGAATAAATATTTACTTCAAATGGATAATTCCGCCATGGACAATAAGAAAAGAGTTAAAGTAGAAATCTAATTCGAGGAATTTCCATCAGATAAGGAATTAAAGTAAGATAATTTAAGTTTAATACAAGAGATAAGTGTTCTCAGAACTCAGGGTTAAGTTATTGTTATGACGTTGTTCGGTTATCGTACGGTTATTCGGTTTCTGCATTTGGCAAAAGCATTATACTTTTTATTAATCGATAAAGTTCTTTTATTCTTGATGGATTGTGAATGGAAACATGCACTGAAATTCTCAAATGAATTATATGTAGCTTACAATTTTTTTTTAAATTTGGCTTGCCTTATTGTATTTCACAATTCTTTTTATAAAACATGATTTTATCTAAAGCTATTTAAATGAAATATCTACAAATTTTTAAATTACTATACGGGTAAAAATAATATTTACGAAAACATTTAAAAGCAAACATTTATGGGTTGCATTAAAATGTGTTATTTTTATTTTTTTTCAATAAAAATTTAATATTTGATTGTAATTTAGATTCTAAAAGTGAATGGCATCTTCAATAGAGAAGTATATGAAGCTTTACGTCATTTGCATCTTTTTTCTAATATAAGTCAAAACAAAGGGAATCCCTGGAGTTTGAATGTCACAAGCAACAGGTATAAGTGCTATTTATCCATACTTATTAAATAATTAATAAATACTTAAGAAATTAACAGATTTGATGAGTACAGCAGAGATGCAAAAATCTATTTTAACTTTCAAAGAATAGTACATTAAATTAATTTTACAAAATATTTAGCAGAAAATTACAGCATCTAAAACAATTATTCTAAAAAAGTCTGTCTTACGGTTAGAAATGAGAATCGAAATCATCTTTATTCATAAATCACTTTTCTGAGATACAACGCTTACGCGGATTAAACTTTATGCATATAAGGGGTTACACATTTTCCAAATCCAACTTTTTCAAGTTTCATAATTTTTCTTAAATATTAATTTCAAGAAGATTGAAGGAGCAGAAAAAAATTTGAAGGGTCTATATTTTATTTCTTAACTTTAAATGGGACATTTTTATGCTAAAAACAATAATGAACACGAAGAATTTAGAAATAATAGCCAACTGCTTCGTAATTAAATGATTGAAAGTTGTTTGATAACCAAGAGTTAGTTATGTACATATTTACAAAACGATTACCTAAATAAGCAACAAAAATTTATATCGATATAATCAGGCTTTCTAATCGGTAAACTACATCATCGGCAAAAGTTGTATTTCTCTCAATGTTTATACCGTAGCTCTAGAAATAGCATAGATAGACAAAAATATATGGTTTTGCACATCTCTAACAAATTTCAGATATTATTCCGAAACTGTGTTGACTTTTCCATGACACGTTATTCTTATAGACGAAAAGAAACATTTCCATAGATTTCGTCTGTCAGCGAAGGAACGCTTAAGCAATAGTACCTTTTCATTGGCGACAAATTTGCGGGTTTGGTGAAATCATCAGTGAATTTGTCGAAGGTTCTAGAAAATACTATGACATCTCGGTTAGGGCGAAAGTTGTGGATATTTTCTTAGGTTTTTCTGTCACATCAACCTAATCAAAACACCCAAAACACAAAGAAGAGTGAGGCCCGACGGATATGATTGGAATTTAGACCAAATAGGCTGAGTCGATCTGCCGAATAATTGCCGGTAACGAGGCTGAGGGAATCTACTGAGCAACAGCTTTCATCTCCCGGAGTTTGTACGAAATACGTTTTAGGAGATTTGTCCACAGAACGAACTAGTAACCTGGTAATATGAACGTTACTTAAAGTGTTGTGACTGTTATTACAAATTCTTTTTATTTGAATGCTGGTTTCTCGGTCAAGTTGTAAATCTTTCGAAGTTTTGCTATATATGTTTGTCTTGTCTGAATATTTGTGAATAAAGCGTCATTTACGTTCATTTTTCATGTAGGGCTAATTTCACTTGTAAAACCATATGTGACATCAACCTAAGATACGAGAATTTTTGTACAAATATCAAACTCATATCATGTAACGTAACCATTTCCAAAAGTAAATATTTTGCCATCAAGTGGATATTAAATAAATGGGTTATGTGTCTAGACAAGGCCTTTAGAACAATAACTAAAAATAAATCATAAGTGTCCTTTTACCGCACTTTAATAATAAAAAATTATTAAGTATTTTTAGGTTGACAATAACTAAATAGCTTACCTTAAAGTAAAAGAATGTTTTAAAATGAATATACTACGGATGTATGTTACATTCATAAAATAACTCCAGAGTATTTGATGTTATCATGGGCTGCAAGCGACTTCAATCTGACAGCTTGAAATTTCAATGTTAAAATATAATCAAATACTATCATTACAAATAAATTTGTGTAGCTGAAGGCCGATGCTGTACGCCATTATGTCACGTGATTCCCCTTCTAATGGTTAGTTACCGTCTAACCACCAGACAGACGCTGATTTGAGACCCATATCGAGGAACTGTCGCTGTGGCGTGGGAGACCTGAAATGTAACCCTTTTCCTAATATTAATTTGAGTCAAATTACGAAGATGGTTCAAAAGTACTGGCATTTGAAGAAGGGCGGCTTCATTGAAGTAAATTGTTGTTACCATTAGAATATTCCCTCTACTAAATGGAGACGAAACAAATTCGACATTTTCTGTCCCGTCGAGTTGTCACTGTTGCTGAGACTCGGATTCATCATTAAACACGGGTAAACAAGCAAACTTCAAAAAGTTGAGTTGCTTCCGACGTTTTTTTTTTTTCAAAAAAGGAAAAGACATTCTCGTCGACTTCCTAAGTTATGATTAAGGTGCGAAAGGTGTCATATCGGTTACGAGTAACTTAGACAACTCTCTGGCGAGTCACCTTACTTATTAAAAAACAAATCATTTTCAAGGCCACGAACACTATTTCTTGGAATATCTTAAGAGATATGGAATAAAACTCTACCTTTCTGTTGTCCTTATGTCCTCGACTGCTATATTTGACGTTTATTAGTATTAGGGCAAGTAAGAATAGGAAGCAGTAAAATGAAAAAAAAAAAACAAAAAAAACTATAATTTGAAATTACACAATACACCCTACCTGTTTAATTCTGGATATTTTTTGTTTGCCTTGAAGTAGCATTGAAGAAGCAAAATGGGTTATCGATGTAGGTTCTTATTATTTTAAGTCTTCGTCTGATGAGGATGAAATCCTGACTATTGAAACGCACCACAGGAAAGAACCTGTAAAGAACAGTTTTAGTTGAAATTAGCCTCACTAGATGGCTGCACAAGTCAGCCAAACAGGTGGCTTGTTGTTAGAATAAATAAGTAATCCTAATAATTAATTAATTAAAATTTTAAAACAGCATTATAAAATATTTCTGATACACCATATAATTTAAAACAATATTTATTAATTTTTAACTTTATTCATTTATATTTCTGTATTTTGTATATTAATATTTTGGTTAAATTGTGATTATACTTTAACTGTAAAACAAACTGTGATCATTGAAAGACCATTGTAATTTGAATCACTCTGTTTGGAGCTTTCTAAGCATGATGTTGTGTATCTGAAATCATCACAAAAAATAAATTCCATAATGATCCGCAACTGGTGAATAAGAAATATCAGTTTCTTTTTTCAACATAACGCAACCTAAATTTATTTAAATCTAACTATTCTACTATCTGAAGTCACAAAAAATCGTGACCGATAGGAAAGAATAAACACTAGACCAAAAAAGTTTAATTTTTATTCACCTTCAAGATTGAATTTCTTTTTGTACATTTTTGCATTTATTGCTGGCATTACCACATATGAAAATCTAAAGCTGGTAAATTAGATGAATCACCCGTACTGTGTTGCAATTTGAATACCGCATTAGAATGAGATGAAAAAAGATGCAATTCTATAAATTCACGATAGTTTATTCAACATTATAAACTAAATATTTGTAATGATAAGACTATATGTGTAGAACGGATACTTTTGATTTTACTTCAGCAAATGTTTCCATCGGGCTCTGTAATTTCATCAGAATGCAGAAAGACATATATTGGTTTCAAAGCCTAGTAAGAGACATTCTTTCTATGGTACCTTACGTGTGTTACAAGGTTATTGAAAATTGTTTTCATATTGGTATTTGAGTAACAGATTTCTAAACTTTTAACTTGTGTAAAATGGCCTTGAAATCATTCGAATATAATTTATATATTTTTAGTCATATTAGATAATTTGCATCATTACACTAGGCAATAAATTATAACTTCTTTTCGAACGCAGGGTTTATTTTGGATGTTTGTACTTAGTCGAATTTGCGAATATGAAAGTGGCTATTAAAATGTTTTACACATTTCACATTTTTGATTACAGTGACCAATCTTGAGTCAGCAATGCATGCTTATCTCCGAAAAAAAAGGCATTAAAGAAATAAAATTAAATATCTTTTATGAGACAATTTCTCATGGAATACAGTAAGAACCAAGCAAAGTTTAAAACTGGATTACAGAATATGATAAGTTAAAAAAAATGCTGCCTGTGCTTCGAATTTCATTATAAGAAAGAGTATTTGTTTGAATATAATACAAAAGCATATACGGGTAGAGTTTGACAGAGTTAAATGCGAAATTTGACGTTACAGCAAAGAAAATGCTAAATAGAAACAACACTACTTATCTGTGATGAACAAGCGCATGACAAGGAATGTTTGAAGACCTTTCTACATGCAGAACTTTTATTTCCTCCTCTTAATGCAATGTCTCATTCCTTCTTAGAAAACAATCAACGAAGTTCACAACATTATATTGGCCACCCATCTCCTTTGATATCTATGTTCCATTGCTTCATCCTTCTGGTGGGTTCTTTCTCCTTGTTCGTCCCATATTGTTCCCAAGGTTTTGGGAAAAACGTTTAAATAGGAGGCTAAGAGGAGTATTTTGAGTGACATCTGGTATTATGACATCTCGTAAATCTGTTGACGACAGCATACGATTTGCTTATAGTTTTCGGCATTCCTATTTTGTTAATCGCCCTCATAACCATAAGCTATTGAAGTAAATATCTTAATCTCCCGCAACCTTATCTAGAATATTTAAATTTCCTTTACATTTTTATTTTTCGAAAGTTTCCACATTCGTGAGCCAAGGAATATTCCTTCTTTTCATTTAAAATTACTCACATTTGGGAATGATTCTTGATATATGCAAAACTTTTTCCATTTATGTAACCAGAGTTCATGAAATATATTTAAAAAATAATCTAACTTTATACGAAAAGGAGGAAGAAATACCTACTTTCGATCTATCAGAAGGAAGCTTTTGATATGTTTCTCTGGCTCGTAATTCTCTCTAGGAAGTCAGTCTCTAGACACATAGTCACATACACACAGGATACATGATTCCTCTTCTCAGACCAGACAATTGAAAGGACGAATAGGGTCAATGCCGATCTTTGCTGCCTTTTATCTAGTGAAGGAAACCAGAAAAACACGTTATGCACGGTATACAGGACCCATGTTTCCTTTTTATCGCCTACGTAACACCAAAAATAAAAATTATGTTTTTTTTTTTTAACCTTGACATTTTATTTCCAAGGTGTCTGCTTGCAGTAAAATGTCCACTGATAAAGTTAAAACAAACGGAAAGTAGATGTAAGCTCAGAGGCAACAATTTCTAAAACAGCTCGCATCACACACTCATTTTATGTAACTGAATAGAACATGGTTATCACGTGAGCAAATATCCCAACCACGAATCGTTCTGAAGAGCGCTAATGAAAAAACGATGTGACTAATCCATACACCGCTCATCACCGTTCTTTGTACGCACCACTTCGTGGAAAGACTCCATTTTCATCTACGGCTTAACCTAAACAATTATAATTTATTAGAAAGCAAAAATATATACTTAAGATGGAGAAATTTAAAAACCCTTTTTAAAGAGATCAAGTTTTTGTTGTCCATTTACGAGTATTTATTGTTTTTTGAAAACTTACAGGTTTATAAGATATTTTTCAGTTTATGAAAAACTGAAAAGTAAAGGAACATTTGACGTTCGTATACATTAGTTGCGCATTTAACTGTTTTAGGTATGCATACTTCATCTATCTGCAAATTCTTTGTTACATAGTATTATCGGTTATAACAATGTACTGCTCATTAATAAATATTTTAATGAATTAAAAATTGTAACTATAAATTCTTAGAAAAAATATTTTAATTTATATATAGTAAGCGTTTTTCGGTAATTAAAGAAAAGAGTATCACGTAGAATTATGTGTTTATTATAATAAGTATTTAAAAAAATTCTGGTAATTAAAGACATTTGCAATTTTCCTGATGTTACATTTCAATATGTGTAGCCATTCTCTGAGAACTTATATTAAAAGTACTGAAAAACCTAAAATTCTTGAATATATTTGAATGTATATATATATATATATATATATATTACACTGTCGTAGTCGCATCATTGCTAATTAAATGTGCATTTTTGTCAAAAATATAAAGATCAACATTTTGAGATAAAGAATTTAAAATAATTCTCTTTTCAAGTCAAGTGAAGGCAAATCGTCATTTTCTTCGTGATTTCGGATTGTATGTAATGTGCTATAGTTCAAATCTTCACCTTGACGACGAAGCAGAACCAGAAGTTTGGAATTTCAGTAAGTAATGCTTGGCATGCGAGATTTTTATTTACACACATTTAACGTAAGAAGCTATATCTCGCACTGATAGGTGCAATAATAAGAGTTTGAATTATTTAATAAACTATTATTAAAAAAAATTCCAAAAATTTGAATAAGAAAATTATAAATGATTTTTTTTTGTTTATTTTCTATTTAACAACGGAGAGGAGTTATGTATTGAACTGCTTTCTTAATCACTTTTTACGCCTTCAAAAGACGCAGATTTGTAGCTTTAAACAGCTTCTACAATTTTTAAAAATTTTCTTAGATTTGATGGAGAAAATAAACTGATAGTATAGATCAATTCTGTTTGAATAAACAAATAATTTCAACAGATTTTTACCAGCATTTTTTTTTAAAATCACCAATAGAGTTGCTTTACTTGGAGGGTTAATACGAAAACCTCGACTTGTGAATTATACAAGTTGCGATTTATACAAGTGTTCCCTTTTATTTCGGGAAAAATTGTAGCGAAGTACATCACCTTATAAGAGCCTCAGATTTAGCGAAACAGTAATAATGTATGTAAAACGCGTCTGCCTGAATCGACTGCCTTTAATAGAAATGTTTACTTTATCGTTCGCAAGATCTAAGTAGATTTCATTAATATATATTAACTACGTAGAGTTACGTTTTCAGTTCCGCATATTTAATCTATTTTGATTATTGATTATTCAACGATTTGAATTTACTTTCACTGTCAATGAAGCAAGTTCGTCGCAATATCTTTAGTTAATTAACAGTAATTATTTTTTCAATTAACTTTAATTTTTTGCGACACTCTAGGTTGATTTTAAAATTAAGATTATCGAAGCAAATCGTTAGAGATATAAAAAAAGGTATTAAATTTCAAGTAAGATTTTATTTATTTACAAAAAATATTTAAGATATTTGCCCCTCTATAAAACTATGATAACTAGAAATAACTCCATAACTGACGCTTATTTGAGTTCTTTTAGTGCAAAGCCTGGAAATTGCACATACTAAAGTAGTAGATTTACTATTGAATTTATTCCCAGTGTTTCTTTTATAGATCCATACCGACGTAGATCCCGCAATTACATTAATTATTTTGATTTAAAATTACCAGCAAACGAGTCTTTAACATACGACCGTCCTCCAGTTGTGTTATTCTCTGTCCATTCACCGTTCATCCAAGACGATCCTACTGCGTCTTCTAATCTATTGACACTGGGGCACAGATATGAGATAAGTATCCGTCTGGTAAGCAGAATAGTTTTATTAGCTTTCATTTTTCTTTGATTACCAACTCATGAAATACAGAACGCCAAACAAAATAGTTATTTATGTTTAAAAATATTACATATGATCATATCAATTTGCTTAAATATATTTTATGTATTTAAGCTTCATAAAATAGATATGAGAACGGCTGTTGCCATTTTTATAGTTTTGTGTCAATAGAATAAAGATTTAATAAAAAACTTAATATATTTTCCCCTTTAACAGATAACTTGTTCCATTAAAATGCATGGATGTTATTTTACGAAACGCACTAAGAGTAATTTTCATAAATGTAATAATGTATCAGAATTCATTTTTATATTTTCAGTTTCCGAAAATTACATCAACAATAGAATCATGATGTAGAAACTATCATTTTCCCCCCCATAATTGATAGGTTACAGAATTTTATTTCAGTTTATAGTGAATAAAAGTGCTACTTCAATTTTTCAATGTATCTAATTATGTTATGTTACAGCAATATTATTTCTTATTCGAATTTTAAAAAAATCACAAGAAGCAAAAAGTAATAATAATAATAGTCTGAAATTCAGAGAGTTCAGTTTTTATGCGCTTTTCCTGGAATGATTACTTAATCTTCTTAAAGACTATCTCACAACAAGATGGCTAACGCAATTACAGGAAGATAATTAAGGCAAACCACAACATGTTAATTAGAATTATTAAACGATGTTTTAGAGTTGGACGTTATTTCTTTTATTAATTGACATGATATAAGTGGACCATAAGTTGAACAAGCTGGCATTACTTTGATCACGATAGGAGGACATTAACACTTAGATTTATTTAATATGTCGCTGCCCTAATTATAGCATATGATATGACATCAGTAAAATCGAGACTCGAACTGTTTGCTCGAATGGAAAATTACTGGCCCCGAAGAAATGAGCCAGACCACCACGGGTGCATCTTTTATTTTTTTCAAAAGCGAAACTGATAATTGTTACAAAATTTTATAAAAAATAATATTGCATGTTTCTCTATGGAATGGAATTTGAAAAAGCAATAAATTACTTCTCAATTTTGTAATGTATGTACAAAAATTGTAGGCATCTTACATTAAAATATATAATTAGGTAGACCTTTTTCTATCAGAGGTACTCGTATAAACACAGTTTTTATAATTTAGCTCGAAACTTATTGGTATGTTAATCAAAAAATTTAAATAAATAAATTCAACATCTGGTTAGAATAATATAAAAACAATTTAAAGTAACAAAATGGGCAAAATACTTAACTAAGCAATCAACATTAAACTGATAAGAAACCTGATTTCAAGCAAACTTTGGATACCTTTCTTAGCATATTTGGTTAAATTACTATAATAATGTAACCAATTATTATATTAATATCATATTGTTATATACAAACAATCAATAATTACAATTCAATAATTGGTTGAATTATTATAATTTTAAATACTATTATGCTACATAATAATTAAAATAAAGCCTAAATTATTTCACTGTAAATTGTTCCTTTATTCTACAAATTTTCATGTATGATAATCTTAAACAATCAAATTAAACAATTTTTCTGCAGTAGGATTAGGCAGGATTTTATAGTTAGGATATGATATTAATAAGAGAAATAATATTCATTCAAATAAGTTACGATGTTCTTCTCTTAAAGATATATTAAATTATTTCACGAATACATGTGAAAATTTCAATAAGAAATCCTTTTTAGATCGATTTTGAGTGAAATATAACTATACCCAAATAAACTACTCATTATTTACAATTTGAATCTCTAAATTTGATTGCTTTTCCAAGTTCACCTATTTATTTGATTACTTTAAACGTATCTAGTATAATTATTCATAATTTAAACATGATTTAAATTTCACTCAAGTGAAGGCCTTCTTTATGCATACCTCCTCCGTAAATTACATTCTTGACAATGTGGACAAGGACGTACAATATTACCTTTAATACGAAAGGTATTGTGTCATTCATTTCAGCGAATTAAAGGATGCCGACATCAAAATTCGCCTTTTGCGCTACACATAAATGAAACTTAAGGATAAAAATGGCTTACTCCCATATAATATTTTATGGTTTTCTAGTACCTGAAGTAAACGTTCTCCATGTGGGAGATCCAGTTACAAACCAACAGTAAACTTTATAAGGATCTTCCATTAAATAATAGTTTGTAGAAGTGAATCGCATTTTAGCTTCTTAGCAAAACTGCAGTTAATCAGTTAAAAATTTGCGATTGTTTTAATAATGCTATAACCATTTATATAATGGTTCATGAAGACTTACAGAAATTCAACAATACATATTACAACAATTAAATGTAATGTTGAGCAAGTGAGGAAAATCTGGCAATACATATTATAAACTGAATCAAACAATAAAGCAGGCTTATATGTTAATTAAATATAACTAAGCAATGTACTTATTATATCAAATTTAACAACTGATTAAGGCTACATGGTACCCTTTTTCAAATGTTTTTTTGGAGACAGTAATATTAAAAGTAACTTATGTATTGTTTTCATACTATATTATTAAACTGATTCTGAAAATAAGAAGTCAATTTAACAAGCCATTATTTTAAAATTTAAAAAAAACTAAAAATTTTGAAGTTTTTTTAAACTCTTATAAAATTTACAATTTTTGAAATTTTTTAATTATTTTGAGTGATTTATATTTCATACATTATTGCATACAAAGATTAGCATGGATTTGAAAATCAGTTTCCTTGTTGATTTTTAATAATTATTTTTCTAGCTAAACCTTGAAAAAACCTTAAAATTTTTAAAATATTTACTTTAACATTTTTTAAAAAAATAACTATGGATCCCAGACCTAAATCCATACTAACTTCTATAGAACACATATATCTAAGTATCTATATAAAATTTAACAATTGATTAAAACAATTAGATGAGTAAGAGTAAAATTTGAAAATATGAATATAGTTCAAATGAAAAAGAGTGTATGAAAAATAAACAGAGTCAAACAAATAAACATGAGAGTGAAATTTAAGGACAAAACTTTCAAAAACAGAATCAAATGCAGAAATGTTACAGGCTAAACGCAAGAAAAATAATATTTGGTACGAAAAGAATTAATTAAACTTAAAAGCAAAACCCTGTAGTGGTATTCACTTATCACAACTTTGATGAAAATATCTGTATAGTGTGCTATAAAAAAAAACTCTCGAAAAAATTAATAAGATATTGCATTAAAATTACACAAATCTGCGTTTAATATGTAGTATTTAAATACTTATATGAGAGTAAAAACAATGTAATCAAGGAGCTACCACTAAATGAGAAAAACAGTACAGTTAAAAATGTCATAATTAATGAATCAGTACATAATAAATCCTAGTAATCTGTATAAGGCAGCCTAAAACTCTATCTGAAAAAAAAATTACAACATTAAGTGTAGTAAAAAGAAACAAATCCATCGAAAAATTTTGCTTATTAATCATAAAATCACTGCATAACAATGAATATACATATTTTAAACCATATTGAAAATAACACTAAGAAAAGTATCACAATTTGAATGTAAGCGAAAGTTTATTATAAGGAACTTAAAATCGTTGTTTTCTGAACTGAAAAAAAATAATAATTAAAATATCAACTAATATAAAAAATACAAGCTGATACCAGCCCGCTTCGCTGGACAGATGATAATATAATATTTTGAACCTATATGTAAGATATTAAGAAAATTTTCAATTTTTAAAACTTTAATAATCTAAATTTAAAATTTTAAGAGATTGATTTTCTGTAATAATGGTTATCCTCGAATTTCAAATATATGAGAAAAATAAAATATTTTAGTAAAAAATCACCCAAATATATATAATATGGATACAATTTATTCCACCGTATACATGTCACTCCTAGTATTGCCAAAAATGCAACCTTTTGCCAGAAGATTCATCATGTGCTTAGCTTTCAAATGAAATAACCTTACAATGGCATCGTGTCTATCATAAGATTTTTGTCCTTGCCTCAAGACATCTTTGATTTCTGACCATTTAGGATTGCTAGTGACTGCAATACTAAAATAAAAGTCGTGCTAGTCGGAACGTCCAAAATGTCTTAAGTATGTCATAGCGTCTTGAGTTCGCTCATGCTTGTTGCGAGGTTCTCCGTAAACCAAGATTGTCTTACGATTGTGCTACTCCGTAAAAAGTCGCCATTTTAGTATTTTTCAAAATCCCGCTAAGTTTTCCATTCCATTTTAATTTCCATTTTTTATTCTTTCTTATTTCTTGTTTCTAATGTAATTTAATTTTTCTATTTAATATAAAAATACTATAAAAGTTTTAATTTTAGAGTTAGTTATGAAATAGTTTGATAGATAGATAGCATAGCTTTGTTTAGATTTATTGAATTATTTTATTATTGCTATTGATTATTTGCGTCTTTTTGAATTTCTTTGTTAAATTTATGTTGCTTAATTCTAAGTTTTTAGTTGTCATTTATGTTCCTACACGTTCCTTGTACATTTTCCTAGCTTTGAGTTATGATTTGTTTACTAATGTTTAGTGATTTTATCCTGGCAACAATTAAAAATTGTCTTTATAAAGTTTAATATTTGTATTTCGGCAACGATTTAAAACTGGTTTCTATTTCATGGGGGTGGGTAGTGCGGAAATTTGCTGAAAGTATTTAGAATATGCTTTTTCAAGTATTTTTATGACTTAAAATTAAGCATTAATAAGTATCAAGCATGAGTAAATCTATTTTCAAAATTCTTTTGGTTGTTTGTTTGGTTAATTTCTAAATTTTTTTTTCATTTCTTTCTGTTTTTTGATTGTTTGTTATATTAATACGCGTGGAGTGTTATACTTGGGAAATTTTGAACATTAACTTTGTTTTTTCTTTCCTTTTTTTCTATTTCTTTCTCTCTCTCTCTTCCTTTTTGTTATAAAGGATGTTTCAGCTTTTTGCGTGTATTCTTTTCCTTAATTTTTTTTTCTATGTTTTTCCTTTTTAGTTTTTGTATTTCCTTTATTTCAATTATATTTTCGGTATTATAACCATTTTTACTATCATATTTATTGATTGAGATAGTTAGAACAACAATTTTAGAATAACTCAATATAACAGTCTAAGGCCTTTTAGAACATTCAATATATTATTCTACAATTTTGTGCTGTTAAAAACATTTTTGACTTTCTTAAAAAATTCAGAAAACTCTTTTCAAATATCCTATTTTAATTTCTTGAATTTTTATTTATTATTATTTATTTTATTTGATTTATATGACTTAAAATATTACACACACACACACACACATACACACACATACATTCATACATACATACATACATATATATATATATATATATATATATATATATATATATATATATATATATATAATGATCATATGCCTATAATAGATTTGTTTTTGTTATTTTTTTAGTCATAAAACTACAAAAAATGCTGCAATATTGTTGGAGTTATTTGAATGCAAAATATAAATATGCATATATTAGAGTAATGACATAGATATTCAGAGTTTCCTCTCAGTAAAGTAACAGTTATTTATCAGCACATAGTCTGATATTTACAAAATAAAATACATATTCAGACAAGAAAAAATTATATTATAAAAATGTTTATATATTTTTAATTGTACTTAAATGAAAAATATGTATACTTTATATCATACACCCAATATTGCTACCTCTCGTCATATACATAGCATAATTTTATTCTAGGAGGAAGAACATCTTTTAGAGTATCCTTATCCCACTAACTGCACAGATTATGATGACATGTGGAGAAAAAATAACAAGACAGGACCTCGGTCTCAAGAAGTAATTTTGTTTCATTACAATTAACCTTCGCCATGAGGATGATTCGATTCAAAAATGCTTGTCCTTCATTGGAATAATTTTTCTTATTAATTTTGCAGGTATGCCAAAATAAATGTTTAGATTCCTTTAAAGAAAATTGCTGGGAATATCTCTTACCTCCTGCAATAAGCAAAAATAACGACACGCAAGGTATATCATTCAAGTAGTATAAAAGGAAAATTTAACCCTTTGAGGGGCGTTATATAAAAACATTAAATTTTAATTAAAATTAATCTGATATGCATTAATAATGTTAAACGGACACAATATCAAATGGTAGAATTAATATTTATTTATTCCTGATTTTTAAGACCCGGTATATGTTATATAACTCCCTGTAGGACATCTTATTTGTAGATTCCCTGTTTCGTAATCCTTCAAAGAAATAATATGTTTCGTGAAAAATCATATTATTTTAGTTAATGCTGGAAATATTAGGATCGTAAAACACTTTTGAAAAGGCTAGAACTTTATGGTGTTGTAACTTATTTCTAAGAGTCATAATTTGGGTGAAAATATGTCATTTAATTTCAGAATTGCTTATGTTATGCATATATGATTTTCATAATCTCACGATTATTCAATTTAGATAACTCATCCTGCATGAAAATGGATCTCGAAGAAATTCCCA
>BMAW01068697.1:893-12874 GCA_019974015.1 Nephila pilipes | reverse complement strand
TCAAATAATTTATGCTTGTAACGTTGTAAGTTCTTATTTACTTTAGAATTGAGTAATGTGTTTAAAAAATATATGTATGATCTATTTCTGCATATATTTTTAAATGCTTCAGAAGCTCGTATGAGATGAACAAATTTCTCAGGAAATTTGAAATTTCTTAAAATTAGCAGTTGTATTGATGATTTACGTTTAATTATCACAATATATATATATGTTAAAAACCGCATATAATGCTTAAAATATTTCTATTAAAAACCATCTTTCATCTTATTCTATCCCATTAATTTTGTTATATCTGGTATACAAATATAGAAGGTGTATTGAATAATTCGCATATGCAGATTTAATTATCGAGTCTGTGATTGAAACCCCTAGAGTACAAGAATCACACCCCACTTTTTATCTTCACCATACTTGCGTTAAGCGTTTAGACAAAACCACTACAAAAATTCGTGTTCGGAATGCAGTTTAGCGTAACCACTTGGCGACAGGAATTGTTTAGCGATATTTTGCCCATTGTGGCTACCATGCTTTCTCTCCACTGAGGTGGTTTTAGCCGTGGCAACCCTTTCGAATAAGGCTTCAGGCTCCGCCATAAAAATCGCTAAATTTGGCGATTTTTCAAATCTCGCCAAGTGGTTACGCTCAACTGCATTTTAAACAAATTCGTATTGTATTTGACGGTTCTAGTCACGGAGAAAATCAATTGTCACTTAATGATTCCTCTTACAGTGGTGTTAATCTAAATCTTGATTTGTTAGAACTCATTTTAAAATTCAGAGAAGGCTGTACTGTATTGAAGACTATTAATAAAAATGACTTGTTTTCCGGACATCACATTTATTTGCGCACATCTTTTAAAACATAAATTCAAGACACAATTTTAAACAAGCACCATTTATCAACGTTCGTCTTTACCTCTCGGAACCAAACTCAATACTAAATTTCGTATCCGTTGCCAGTAAATTATCTAAAATCAAACCTATGATCTGGTGTTGCCAAAAAAATATATCTTAATAAAGAATATTGAAAAAAGTATCACTTTAAGTTTAAATCATCTGCTTTTAAAAGTAGAATAGGTAATGTCTTAAATAAAGTATCAAATTAGATTAAATCGTCTGCCTATAAAAGTCGAACAGATAAATCTTAAAAAAAGTATCACATTAAATTAAATCGTCTGAATTTATAAGTTGGACACATAATATCTTAAAAAAAGTATCACAATCGTTTGTTTTTAAAATTTGAATATGTCACAAGGCCCATAGCATATACAGCAGATATTGAGAAGGCTTTCCTTCAGATCGAGTTACATGACCGAGATAGAGATGCATCACAATTCTTTTGGATAGAGAATCCTAGTGATTATGACCTCTCTTTCTTTCAGGTTTATTGATTAACCCAAGTTTTATTTGGTCTAACATCAGGCCTCTTTATATTAGCAGCAACTATTAAGCATCATCTCAAAGTATAAAGACAAATTTCCAGATACTGCTAAATTAGTGCAGAGTTCCCTGTATGTAGATGACTTTATTAGTGATCAGGAAAATGTAGATAAGATGCTACAGACTTCATTGGATGATTTAAAAAGTATATGCATTGGGAAATGAGGTATTAGGAATGGGAATACGATGTCTGTAAAGGAAAAGGCACACATAACTCACTGCAGTATTGTGCAATGATCATTTTCTTCTTTTTTTAAGAGATCCGTGAGGATGATACCTTGTGCTTCACAAGAAATTGTTGCGTAACTTTTCCTGTCAATGAGACCGTCTTCGTTTTCTTTTGGAGCAGATTCTCGGAAAGCAATCCATTATTTTGATTGGTGCTTGATTTGAGGCGTATAATCGTGAATCTAAGTTTACTGACAATGACAACTCAAAACAAAATGAAGATGATAACTCGTTGTGACAGCAATTAAATTTTGATTCATCAGCAGATGGATACCAAGTCAAAACTAATCTAAGAATCAACGTCATATTTGTTTTGGCACATTTTAACAGATAGCAGCACACAGTAGTAACACCAACCTGGTTTAGAAACACCACTTATCGTCAAAAACAGATTCTTATTGAACTACCCTCTTACCTGGACAAGAAGTCCGAATTGAATTGTCTCAAATAAATTTAAATTTTTTTACTTTATTGTTTTTCCTTGAAATTATTTCTTGTGTCCAAGCACAGAACCGAGCGATCGATCATACTGTAAGTTTTTATTTAACAATTTAAAACGAAATAAACACAGTTAGGTCTTATTTTTTTTTTAATGAAAAGAAAACAATTGTGTTTGACCTCCCTGTCGATTTTATGCTTCCAATACCAATTCTTTCTGGATTCTCCATTGCTGAAAATAGAGCAAAGTGAATAAAAGATATTTATGGTCCATGCGCCAATCTGGCTATGCAGTTCCAAACAATGTGTACCTATGATCTAGATGTTAGAAAGATGGAAGAGAAAGAAGAAGAAAAAATATTTACAAGAAGGAGGGTCGAAAATAATGACAGATAGCTAGGGTATCTTGGAGAGTGTGTCCCATGTTTACCAAAGACAGTAAGCCCCACGGGAATGAAAAAGGTCACTAGGGTACCTTGGAGTCATGATGCCAGTACTTATTTAAAGGACGTAAGTCCCTGAGTGGAACAGAGCAAAGCGAGATAAATTTCAATTATAATGTGTGCATTAATTAATTTAATAAAACAATTAATTCCTAAAGAAATTTCTCTTATTGTAATTTAATTTTTTGTAGAATTAAGTTGGGAATGGTTCGATTAGCCAAAGTTCCAAATTTGAATCTAATCCGACTATTATTTCAAGAGATGCAAGCAAAAAATTTGTTAAGTGGCTATATAGTAGACCAATCTGAGGAGATGATTAATCTGCAAAACTTGTAAACTTTTCCATTTTATAATATTTTAAATTTTTGGTTTCGAATGAATTTTTATTTTATTACAATTTATAGCGATATTTTTTCACATAATATAACATGGATTATATCCTGAATCAGTGTTAGTTGGTTTAAGACTAAAAACCTCATTTATATAATAATTTTCGGTTTTCGAACACCTCGTGACAAATTAGATACTTAATTATTGGAAATTTATAAGTGAATCATTATGATAGTTTTATCCTAAGTATTTTCTGTGGAGTGGTTTCTGTAGAATTATATCAACACCCATCACCCCTCTGAAATTTCGAGAATATTTTTTAAAGACTGGAAAGTCCACAAACGAATAACCAAAATAGGCGTAAGAATATGTTTGATAATCAGATAAATTATAAAACTCTGCAGAAACCTTCAATATTATTGCTCTTTCGGATGCACATTTTTTGCATTCAAATAGATAAAATATTAAAGATTTCAGGGCGGTAGTAGAAATCCCATGGATTAATATTACGTTCATGAAATCAAAATGGCCAGTAGACGGGAGCTTTCACCAGTTTTATTTTCTCATCCACCATTCCATTATTTATACCTTCATATGTACATAAAAATATTCTGAAATTCTAACTGTATTTATTTAATCTGATAATATGTTTATAAATAAATATTCAGTTATCTTCTGGCTTTCCCTAAGTGTGATCCCGGCAACAATGGCAAATGTTAAATTACTTAACATAAAAGTTTAAAAATAACAATTCTCCTTCGATTTCTTTCTGTAGCCTGATAATTAATTCACAGTATCAAGTCAAGGATAAGATGGATTTGTTTTTTCGTCCACATTTAATAGGAACAGCAAAGGACAACGTACACAACAAGACTGACTAACACTATATTGACTCTTACAGAGAGAATAAATGAGTGGGAGGTGCAAAGCGCACGCTTTTCAGCACATGCGCAGATGAATTACATGCTCTTCCTAAATATGTAGATGCTTGAGAATTCACTATTTACAACATCTGTCCAGCTGAAGCACTTTCAGGGTCAAAAAGATGAAATGCCGGATGTCCCAGGGAGTATTATAAACTCATATTTGTAAACGAATATAGGAACGAAATAAATAGCTTAATATGGTTATTTCTTTAATTAATAAATTTCTGTAAAACTAACGCTTTGGAAACATTTCGCATTCAGACAATTATAATTTTAAACGTAAAAAAAATAAATGATTTTTTGATTAAATGAAACAAAATAAATTCTACTTGAAAATATGTTACACGAAAGTCGAAATTTAGCCTAGTATCTTAAAACCTTGAGAAAGTTTAAATGCTTGAAATGAAGGATTATTTTATTTCCTCTCTTATGATGCTTACGGCTCTCTATTAATTTACCGATCATAAAAAAATTTGTTGAACCGAACATCGATGCCACTTTTTCTAAGTGAATTTTAGATCCAAGTAGAGATCATGCAGAGCTTTCCTTAATGGACCTTATGGTTTTTATTCTTGTGAAGAATTTAGTCATTAAACGTTAAATCATTTGCTGAAGCTATTCTAGAAATTTAATTGCGAGATGAGGTTTAAATATAAAAAAAACATCTTAGCAACAATGAAGTGTCGAAAGTGGGGGTTATTGTTTAATTACGACTGTGGTTCAACAAGTACTTGTATTTGAAGACAGATTTCATCATTAAGGTAAATTGTTGTTACCATTGGTGCTGCTATCTTTTAAACAAAGCCAAAACAGATGGGACAGTAATTCAACTGTTAGTTTTGATTTAATAGTCATTTGCTGCCAAATAAAAATTTTATAGCTGCCGCGTCGAGTTGTCACTGTCAATGAGACGGGGATTCGGCATTATGCACCAGAAATCAAGCTAATTTTAAAATGGTGGGTTGCATCCAGTGAATCATTTTCAAAGAAGGCGAAGATGATCGCATCCGCCGTAAAATTTATGACGAAGTCTTTTTTTTTGGGGGGGGAGGCAACATGATGACGAATGCGCGTAACTAAGACAGTTGTTTAGTAAGTCATGAAGCTTACTAAAAACAAACCTTATTTGATGCTACGAGCGCCATCTCTTGAAATTTATAAGGACTTATTGAACGACCCTCGCAGCTCCTGCAATTGCTTTCAGCATTACAGCATTTGCAGTTGTAAAATAGAAACCGATACAAAATATACAAAAAAGGCATATAGCTTGCGACTATTTCTTTGACTAAATTAACAACCTTTTTCAGTGCTTAATTATTTATACTTTTTTTTATAAAAAATGAAAAGAAAAAAATACATATTGTGTTACTTATCCCTAACAATCATGTGTTTGATAAATTGATTATTTTCTCCCCACAGCATTTGTTAGCGAAAGGAACAGGACTGCATGACAAGAGTTGGCACTATGACTACTTAAAACTATTGCTTGGTATAGGTCTTATCACCAGGTATTCTCTGACTTTCAAATCAAAAATACTTTTGCGTCAGCTAAGGTGATTACTCAGTACTTTGCCTAGTTATCAATATACACACAGAGGAAACTCAGTTTAAAGTGTTGCCACCATAAGTGACACTTCAAAACTTCGAATTTATAACAACAACGAAACGGAATTACGAGCAATTGCAAATGTATCCGTATAGCATATAAAGCTCATCTTATAAAAATGAGATTGAAATAATTTTCATAAAAATATGTTTTTCTTCAAATGATAATACTGAAATGAGCGTTGATTACAACAGCTTAATTTTACTTATCATTTCTTAACAATTGAATTTTTTTTTATTATTTATTATAAAATATTTTTCCCGATACAAATCCGTTTATTAATAAATTAATCATGAGTTATTTTGTGAAACTTTTAAGAAATAATTTTAATTCTGAGAAACTCGTACTTGTTTTCATTGGAATTAACGAATTTTTAATAATAAATCTAATGGTAAAAGCTGAAGTAAAACAGCTCGTTTTTCTGCTGCGTGCGCATGTAAACAAAGTAAAAGCGCAAAGAAAATGCATATGGGGCACATTAATAATTGACGTAAGAAATGCATTAAATAAAAAAGGGGATCAATTAAATTGGTTGATTATATTATGAACCTTTTAATACATTGAATAGTAGATAACTTCTGGTTTTTTCATAGTAAGAACTTGCATGTGTTTGGATAAACAAACTTTTTATTTTGTATGTAAAGATTATTTTCAGTTTTTTAAAATTATGAAATATATGTCTGGCAATAGAATTTATAAGAAAAATTGATATAATTTCACAATACTTAAATAAAGCACGTGTTTGTAAGTAGCCGCTGTAGCCTAGTGGTCATGGTCGCTGACTTGCGACTGGCGTTTCGTCCAGTCGTTGGTTCGAGCTAAAAATCCACCAAAAAGTAGGGCTGATGCATGTTAAATCTGTCAAGGTTCCACGTCCTTCCGTCAACGGTGTGATATGGAAATTCGAAGAGGGAGGTGCCAGCTCAGGGATCACCTTTTTCACTTGACTAAGATTCAGAATTACAAGGTTCGTCGCCAATATCCCTCGAGTTGTTTCTAGTGCAACATTAATAAGCAATCACAAATGTTTTAAATAAATAAAATTGTTTTCCAACTTTAATTTTTTTCCAGTTCTTTGTAAATAATGATTCCTTAAATACATTTTGAAATTTATACATATTGAATATATATATATATATTATCTCACACATGATTAAAGCAATAAAAACTTCTTCGGCAGTCAAAGATAACATTTAACTGTTGCTATTACGACCTTAAAATGTTACGAACGAGGAGGAGAGAATATTTATGCCAAGAGATGCCGCTGTAATCTTTTCCTAAAGCAAGATTTGAATATAGAGAACGAAATTATCATGCTAAAAATAGTTTTTAAAGTCTATAGAATCTTAGAAACCATTGGTAAAGAATCCCTCAACTTATTTAAAATTACAGTCATCCAAAGATTAAAAGATCTAGAAACATCCGTCTTAAATATTAATCCTTAACTAGTATCTTCAAACACAGAACACTGCGCCTCTAGCAATAAGTATCGGATCTGGAAAGATCACCGAAGTGAAGCTGTTAGTTCTCAAGAGGGGTGACCGAATAATAACGCATCTCTCTGTTCTACAACTGTGATACGCAGCTTACTTATTGGCAAGTAGCTTGAATTCATTCCCCACCCTCCAGCTCTCAGTCGCCAATGACGTGCATGTTTTTATAGTATAGCAGCTGATAGCTTTTGCCATGCTTCGCTGAAAATATATTTCTCAAATTGAGATTTTCCTTTTTAGCTTGAAAAGATTACGTGATCCTGTTAATCCATCAACCTATGTACACAACCCTATATACTAAGCTTTGTTTTCTCAGAGATGTATCCAAACGTGATTAAATCATGTAGTCAGTCATGGATTAGACAATAGGCATTAAACACGCAATAGTGAGCTTAATTGACATTACGATGAATCACAGGGAAGGGAAAGGCATCGAGCAACAGATTATCGAGATCAAGACGTTTCCAATAACGCCTCGCCTCTCGGCACACCTACATTGAAAAAGAGCGGTGGAACACTAAAAAACAGTGCTAGATTTTAAATTGTACAAGCACCAGCTTTTAGCACGTAAGCAATATTGCACTAACTTTTAGCGCGTGAACTTGGAAAATTCTCACACATAATTTAAACTTGGTATACCAAAGAAAGGTGAAAATCCCCCCTTTTTTTTTACCAGACGTGGGAATCAAAACTTAAAAGTCACTGCCATGATTGAAAACCACTCTCAGTGTTAAAGAAATCTAATTAAAAAACCCATTAAAATTTAATTTCACTAAATTATCAATACATACACACACACACACATATATATGTGTGTGTGTGTTTGTTTGTTTTTATAGAAGACTTGCTCTGATCAGTGGATTTTGAAGATAAACTTTCCATTATTTCATTTTTCAGTTCCGTGGAGAAATGGAGGCCAAGGAGAAAATTATTAGCGCCTTGCTTTCACACAGACATTTTGCGAGGGTTTTTGACAATTTTCAACGAACGTTCTCAGACACTTGTGGAACACCTTCGGCAGGAGACAAAGAAGGAATTTACGAACATTGGTACTCCTGTAACTCTCACTACTTTGGACATAATATATGGTATGCTAAAGTTTAAAATACTGACTAAAAAAAGAATTTAATGGCTATTTATTGATTGTCACAATCACGCGTAGCTTTTGATCGTTTTATGAATTAGATTCTCACGACAAATACATCTACAAAATCAGTGAAGAGCTCTGTATTTCTTAGCAGCAAAATAAAAAGTTCGGTTTTTGAAGTATATTAGTGTTTCGAGTACCCTAAATTAACGTGCACTCTTCTCTATTTTTCAAGCTCGTTTTGGAACACTTCTTTCAGTACCTATTGTTTATTTTGTACAAAATTTCCGCAACTACTTTTATGGTCATTCCAATTAAGGATCTATTTAATATTGTAAATTTATTTCCTTGAATGAAATGTTCGATGATTTCTGGATTTTTAGCAAAGTATAATACACTGTTCCCTTTCTAAGAAAGTAATTCAATCATTTCTGTTTTTCAGAAGCCATGCTCGGTTCTTCAGTCGAAGCGCTAGAAAATAACAGTGCCCAATACATCACTACCATGAAGAAGTATGTGGTAAAAATTGACTTAAAAATGTATTTATTTATTGATCAACGTAAAGACATCAGGTTAATTATTTCTCATTAGTTGCAGACGTGACATAAAAGAAAAATAAATACATTTTGTAAGTTTTACAAAAACAAAATTATGTGCAGTTCTTGATTATTCGCCCTCTGTTCCATAATTAAGGAGTCCTTTATTCAAAATTATCTATAGTTATGTCTTAAGCAGTGTTCCTGCCATATTCGAGTAATGGAATTTGTCCTCCCCCCCATCCCCCGACCAAAGATAAGGGGTGTTCCCCAAGAATTACTTCTTGAGCACCCATTTTCAATCACCTAGCCACGTAAAAACATTGAAAATAAATTTTACTTGAAAGAGCTACAAATATTATAATTCTAAACTGTTTCAAAAATCATAAAATTTTGTCAGTAATACTTCAATCATAAATTTCAGTTTTCCCTCACTCTTTATTGGACCGGTTAGTTTCATGGATATTTAATTATGATACACTATTCGACTCAAATTATTCCTATTTATACGATGTTGAAGGCAACACTTGGATTTTTAATAATGGTCGAGGCTTACTACAATAATTTTACAACTTTAATCTCTATTAAAATCGTCAAAGAAAGTTGCATCTAGAAGGAATATTCAGATTGAAATTGTATTTAAAATTAAGTTAGTACTCAACAACAACGATAATTGATTAAAATCTGAACGTGTGTGTGTCAAAAGTTATCGATCAAAATACGAAATCCTTGCGTCTCTCAACGGGATGTTAAGCCGCTATTATTTGTTATACTTTTGAGGAAGACGATGTGACGATTGATAGAAAAATATCTTAGTATCTTTCATCTTAATTATTAAGGAATTGCTAGTCGTATTATAAAGCTTTATTCGAACTTCAACACAGCACCATGGTCTCTCACCAAAAGCCATATTCTGTCTCGCCGGTCACCTGATCTCTCCTTCCAGACAATTCGGCATGAAGTTGTGCCTTGCGGCTATTGGCTGACATTACACAGAGGCGAATTACATAATCGCGCCTCGACCCGATTGGTGATAGCGTCGCGAATATACGTCATTGCGTTTGGAGAGGAATTTACGTTCGGATGAAACTGGGACGCTACACATTTTACCATGCATGTCGTGGAATGTAGTCGTAGACACTCTTACAGGTGTCTTGAATCCCGTCATCCCATGAAGATTGGACTTTGGCATGTAGAACTTGCCAATTTTGAGGTAGCAATAGGGTCTTAACAGAACAGCCTATGAAATCTCATGAGTTTTCTTTCGGCGACATGCCCAGCGTTGTGTTTGTATCTAAGAGGCAAACTCTTGAGATAGCGGCGGTATGATCACGAGAGTTGTCTTGTTAAAATGGGGGAAGGGGGTAGGTGTTGTTCACAAAAGGAATGATCACTGATCGAAGAACTTCATTTAAGTACCTTTTAGCCGTCAAAGTGGCTCTGATAGACCGACGGTGATCAGATATCGCACAACATCGCCCTCCCCCATACCAGTACACGTTTCTGTCTTATTGTGTGATAACAAGTTGTCCGTCATTGCGTTGATTACGTTTCCTTCTCCCATGGGTGCAGCTATCATATTTACTAAGATAAAAGAGGACCAGTTGCCATCCCGCATGGCTCCAAGCATCTCTTTTGGGGCCAAATTGGAATCTGTAGTGACGTTATTATAGCGTCAGATGAAATCTCCGCAATGTATTCCAGAAGCATGCAAACTTCTGCTAATGGTATTGGTATTTGCAAGAGGAGAGAGCGCTACTGTTCGCATAAAGTTTGTAATTGTGCCAAATTGGTGTGATTCACGCACGCCAAACAGTTCTTCGATCTTTACGAATTCTAGTCCTTGTAGCTCTCTCTGAGCTTATTGGTTAAATTAACTATCGAAAATTTGATGACACTCTCACACACGAAGTGAAATACATAAAAACGTTAAGACTAACTGAAATTCATTCATCCGGTAAATTAAATGGTTAGAATGCAGTTTAGTCAAACCACTCTTTGAGACAGGAATTATTTGGTGGTATTTTGCTAAATGTGGTTACCCAGGTCCACTTCCTAGACTTAACGTTCAGCAAAAAAAAAAAAAAAAAAAAAAAATCGCCAAGTTTTGCAATTTTTGAAACCACACCAAGTGGTTGGCTAAACTGCATTATTTAAAAAATATTAGTTAAAACTTGTCGCAAGTGTCTAAATATTGCATTGTTAGGCAAGTAAGAACGATTCTCAAGGTTTCAGAGCTCTAGCTTAATGGGAAGTTAGTTAAATTAACGATCGAAAATTTGATAACACACACACCAAGTGAAATAACTACAGAAAAAAGTTTTAAAAATAGTTTTTCTATACGTTCAGTAAAACCATAAATAATTATTTAAGTATTTGTTGTCATGTGTAATTATAGAAATTGACAGATTTAAGTTTTCTGGAAATAATAAGAAAAAAAAAAGATTTTTTTTTTTTACCTCTCCTGTAAAATTTATAAAAAAAAAGGGGGGAAATCTTACTTTTAAAATGATCGAGTCAATTAATAGTAATACAAAGCAATACATTCAAGCGTGTTAACCCTACACTTTTTATGGGTACCAATCAAAAATATCACCTTGGAAATGGAGCTATAAGAAAATTATCTTCGTGAAGATAGTGCAAAGGAAGATCTGCTGTTTAAGTTCAATTTACAAGCTTCTTTACGTAAACTGTCTGGTTTTCGAATTCACGAATCAATAAAATAATAACAAAATGTAATTACTGCAGGAGTCGGTGATATGCCTTCTCATGGTCAGGTTTGCTGATGATGACATTTTAAATTCTTTTTAAAACGTTTTTTTGAATTTCACTTGGTGTGTGTGAGTGTGTGTGTGTCATCAAATTTTCGATCGTTAATTTAACCAATTTACCATCAAGCTAGAGCTTTGAAATTTTGGGAATCGTTCGTACTCGCGTAACAATGCAATATTTAGACGTTTGCGACAAGTTTTAACTAATATTTCAATAATTTTAACAAGTCAAAATATTCTTTCCTCTCGGCGCTTTTAGAATTGAGGAAAAAATTTCTTTCACCCTCTGGAAACACCGGGAACTCCCCACACCGCATGAGGTATCGTAAAACTTTTGTACTCACAAAGGGAAGATACTATCTCCTCTTTACTATCTCCGAGATAGTAAGGATTGCTGACTTTTAGTCAGTAATCATTTGCAAGAAAGAAAGTTTCCAATATTTGGCGCCGTGTCTTATCACAATAATTTTTTTCTGAATTCTGGTTCCAATTTTTTTTTTTAATAGAATGACTTACAAACTTTCAAATGCATGTTTTGATTTTATGAGTATTATGAATTTTTTAATAAGCTCACAAATTTCTCTTTTTAAGTAAATTTTAAAGTTAAAAATAACTAACAGTTTTAACTAATATTTCAATAATTTTCTCTAATAAACTTTGCCACCATATAAAAACGTTGAT
>BMAW01068692.1:0-16431 GCA_019974015.1 Nephila pilipes | reverse complement strand
AATTTAATAAGAATCGAGTAAAACATTTTTGGGTCTTCTAATAGCTGAGTCAGGATCATAGTTTGAGATGTTTGTAAGTGTGTTGTTATTTATGTTCATGAGATTATTGAAGAAGTTAAAGGATGTTTTTTGTATGAACTTTTTTACTGTTGGGAAGTTAATTGACCTCACCTTCACCAACCCTTTCTCCGGAAAAAAAAAAAAAAAGGTTAAATCCAATGCTTTAAAAACTCTCTTTCACTTAATTTTTTCATCCTTTTAAACTTTAAATCACTCTGATAAATTAATTTTACACTATAAAGCCATCCAAAATATCTTTTATGCAATTCTGGGCTGGAAAAAGCCAAAGTCAAGCATCCCAAACTGCTCTGATATGGAGATTTAGAGTCGTTGGCTCAGGAGCTCCAGTAAAGCCTGTCAACCTATATGTCTCGCTACACTACGATAATTTAATGACATCGGGATTCGAACCCATGACTTCACGAAACAATGCCTGTCACGAGTTAGTGACCATGAACACTGTGCAACGCGTCCCACTTCATGGAAATGATCAGCATTAAAAATTTGCAGAGTAATAATGGAATTCATATTTTCTTCCTGATATTTTAGGCAATATATCACTTACTGCGGAAAAATTACTTTTTTTAGTATTTTTCATTTCAGTTTGTTGTAACATGCGTAATTAATATTCCGAATCTTCAATTCCGAACCCACATTTTTCTTATAAAAATGTGGGTTTACATTGAAATGATTGATAAGCTATTCATTATCATCGGACTGAAAAGCAATATGAGGGGTACTGGAGACGGACATTGTTATTTTGAATCTCGCTCAAGTGACAAGGACAAAACCCGAACTAGCACCTCCCTCTCCAAACTTTCACACCACGCCAATGGGAGGCCATTGAGACTCGACAGATTTTTCGTTCATAAGTCTCTCTACACTTCAATTATTTAATGGCATCGGGATTCGAACCCATGACTTGACGAAACAGTGCTTGTCACGAAACGAACTTGACGTGACTTGACTTGACGAAACAGTGTCCCACTTCATGGAAATGATCAGTATTAAAAAAATAGCAGTGTAATAATAGAATAGATATTTTCTTCCTGATATTTTAGGCAATATATCACTTACTGTGGAAAAATTACTTTTTTTAGTACTGTTCATTGTTATTTTTCATTTCAGTTTGTTGCAACATGCGTTATTAATGTCTCGAATCTTCAATTCCGAAATGCAAAGATTCAGACTGCAATTAAAACATCATTCAATTATAATATTGATGCTTCAAACTATGCATGTCTTATTCAAATGCTTTCACGTATCAAACCAACAAGGCCTTAATAAATACGGGAAAGAGAAAAAAATTATTTCTTTTGAAAACATAGATTTATTGAACTGAGTTGAAAAAGAAAAAAAAAAGGATAAAAACGTAACATATATTTTCTTTCCAACACTTCTCAATCGATTCTTATTTCGGAAGAATACCTGTTTTTAAAGACTCATTTCAGAATTTACTCAAAGTAAAGGTTAATAATCAATAAGTGACAGGAAAATCACTTTTTATCGAAAAAATTAAATCCGCTTGCATCCATAAAAATTTCCAAAAATGTATATTATTTCACGCTGATTGACACGAATACTTTGAACAAAAGTAGATAATACAGGGTGTTTTGAATTTCAAAACCCTATTTCACAGTTGTCTAAAGATGAAACCAAACATCCGAAAAACGTTAAATAGTGTAGAACACTTAATGAAAGGATGAGAATTCTAGATCAGCATGAACATGAAAACTTCGACGGTGATGGATTTAACGTGCTCCAGTCGACATCACTCGATAGATTTCCTAACTCAAAAGCCAGGTCTGATCCAGATTTTTAATGAAATACAAACTGTTTGCGGAAATGGTTGTCATATGTCATACTAATGAGTATAAGTGATATCGGGATTGTATAGCTTGTAGGAAAATATTTAAAACCATTGTTTCGGCCCCATAAATTGTAATTTCAATTTTTTTACAATCGGAAAGATTTTCTCCTCATTGATTTTTTGCTCCAAAGCGTAGTAATCAATGCCGAGAGAAACTGAGAAGCACTAAAATATTACAGAGAACGATACAGAACAGAAGTTGACGAAAGTTAACGAAGAGAGTGTGTCTGGTCACGAAAATCAGTGATCCCACACAACTAAGGTTACAAAAAAACAAACACTAGGACTCATTAGGTTGGGACATCAACAAACACTAATGAGATAGATATGATCCGGCATTACCGTAATTTCTTCTTTTCACATCTCTGAAGTCGTTAATAGGTGGGTTTTTTTAGTTCAGTTTTTCTTAACGTCGCATTGGAAGCAACACGAAGCTATTGGCTACGGACCTCGTAATTTTGAGCCACAGTAAAGTGATGAGGATGACACCTGAACTGGCACCCCCTCTCCTAACTTCCAAACCAGGCAAAGGGGAGGACTTCGAGTATCGACAGATTTACTGTGTATCAGCCCGCTACATGGCGGGTCTTAAACGGCCAAGAATCAAACCTGCGACTGAACGAAAACCTCCGGCCACGAATCCGAAACCATGACCATTAGGCTACCGCGGTTACCGTTAATAGGAAGAATGAAATCTTGGATCTCCGAAGAGTTTCAGAGGGTGATCAAACTATTTACCAAATAGGCGAAAGGAGATTTTTTTTGACGGAGGTATAAGAAAGCTCATCTCTAGGTTCACAAAGTGTATTGTGAAGGATAGTGAATATGCGAAAAATTGTTTTTAATGTTTGCAAATGGTTTTACAAAACTTTTAAAAATATTTACCTTTATGAATAACTTTATGGATATTCATCGTGTCACTATGGTAACTGAGGGCTCATTGTCACGTGTTCGAAACTCGGCGTTCTCTCTGTCGAGTCATGGATTCGAGTCCTGAATACTTAACATGCATCAATGCCGCCGTGTAGTGGGATTGATGCATGTTTTTTCGAAGCTCCTAAGCCTCCCATTGAATTGCTGTGGAAGTTTGGAGAGGAAGGTATCAGCAATGGTGTATTCATCGTCAATAGACCGATGCTAATAATTATGAGCATTCAATTAACTCAACGCTAATCATTACTCTTACAGCCTTAATCACTCAAATACCGATACTTTACAAAGGTTAATTAACGTATCTCGCTGAAATTCGTGACATTGAAGTTTTTAGAAACGTTCACTGATGGAGTTAAAAGAATGAAATTGAGGCATTTATCATTGTAATTGATTATTTGCGTATAGAGTCACATATTTTTTTTATAATTATATTTACTGTAGCAAATATAAATGTAGATAATTGATTTAAAATTGTCATGTCTGCCAACAATAATAACATTCCTAGAAATATAAACTTAAAAAAAATGTAGTATACTTTAAGGATAAGAATATTTAGTTACATCTTATCATGCTTAGAGATGAATATAATTAATAAAAAAAATCACATAATTTAAATATTTTTACTGTTTGATATTTTATTGCTATACTTACCTATTATTGGCTTTTTAGCATGCTATTGTGGAAAAAATTCACTTAGCTGTTTCATTTGGAACGACCAAAAACGGTGTAGCTGCAAGTTTGGGTTCGCTCATTTTAATGAGACATGTAGAGGTGAGTGGCTTGAATTTTAAAGTATTAAATCTCAAAAAATTTTGGATAACATTTTTTTTTTATTCTTTCGCATAATTTTAAAAAGTAAATTTTAATGAATTTATGAATTTTTTTAAAATTAAAATGTGTAAAGCTTTGTCTTATATATACGTTTAATATTCCAGCACAGTTAAATATTTTTTTTTTTTAAATTTGATATCACGTACTTATAACTCATACGAAATTATATTAATGAACTTACAACGGAATATTTAACATTTTTATCATAAAAGGCACAAACTGTTTTGAATGTTTTAAGATATTATTCCTGTAAATGCTCGTATTAATATAAAACTGTATCAATAATAATAAAATAATTAAAATTTTAATATAATTATATTTTTTTCTTTATGCATTAAAAGAATTTACTAGAAAATTATGTATAAAGATTAAAATTCAAAGAATCAATTTCTGACGTTTAAGTACTCATATTTCGCTTTTTAATTGAAACTAGTGTTTTCCTTGATTAATATCAATACAACTTAATATTTATAATGCTTACTCAGTTACCTGAAAAAAATGATGTACGTAATCTCGTGTGTGTTTCAACACATGATTCTTAATAATTGTATTGACAACAACAAAAAAAACTGGATCTTGTATTAAGGCTCCCGTCTACCCGCCATTTTGATTTCATAAGCTTAATGTTAATCCTATGAAATTTTGACTTTAATTCCCACATCTTTATTATTTGTTCTATTTGAATGAAATAAAGTGCATCTGAAAGAGCAAAAAATAATGAATGCTTCTGTGGAATTACTTTTTTCCTTTGATTTCTAAAAATAGTTTAAAATATTCTTTAAACACCGGAAAACTCAAAAACGAATAATTAAAATAAGAATAAAATTATTCTTAAAAATGATAGGAAAAAAGTAATTCCACAGAAGCATTGATTATTTTTTGCTCTTTCAAATACACTTTATTGTATTCAAATAGTTCAAATTATAAAAATGAGAGAATTAAAGTCAAAATTCCATAGGATTAACATTACGTCAACGAAATCAAAATGGTGGGTAGACGGGAGCCTTAAATCCTGTCGTCCACGAAGTTACCACAATTCCAGTTGAACTTACTCCAAGTATTTCCAATCAATACAATCGAATTTAATTGTTCCTTTTCGCATTTAATAGAATTTCATTTCTTTATACTAACGACAAAAAAAAAAAAAATAATAAATCTGAGATTGCTCAAAAATGGAATACTGGAGCCTTCAAATCACGTTTCGTTCAGTATGGATACTTACTTACCCAAATCGTTTTTGTAATCGCGATAGCCTCGTGGTCAAGGGCGCAATCTTACGGTCGACGTTGTTTCCGTCTGGTCGTGGAATCAACTTATGATGTCACTAAAGGCCCCCCGTGAAGCGAATCAAATGAACGTAATACCTGTCGGGACTCGAAATCCTTCCCTGGCATAATGCGGAAATTTCGGGGAGAATTGCAAAATTCGAGATGCCATCCTCGTCGTTTCGGCAAAATTCAAATTTACGGGCCCGTCTACAATATCTCTCGTATTTTTTGGCGAGCTTAGTAAACAATCAATTAATCGGTTATTTGACTGAAATACCCGAGGTCATGTTGCTTCTAAGTGCCATAGTAATAAATAATTAAACACTTTAGAAAAAGAGATCATTGATACAAGTCAATAGTATTTATTATGGAAATAAATTTAACAAAAATAATGGGTCAGGGTTTCGTAATTTGTGTATTTCAACTTCCTTTCAATTCAGTTTATTTTCAGATAGAATCGACGTTAATTAAATTTGTTCAGCAATGGAGATTATACACTGCTGACCATTAAAACTGCAACACCATGAAGAAAAGCAAATGCAAAAATATATATTTACTGTACATAAACAGTAAGGCATTTAGATAAAATGATTAAATTAGCAAGTAGTTTAGAAATATACAGGGGTGCGAAATTAGTAGAAACAGCTGCCACCCCTAGCAGCTAAAATAGCTCTACCCGGTTAGGCATAAAGTTGAACTGGGCTTGGATGACAGAAACGGACTACTCATTCTCTGCTGCTTCAAGACTGTGCTAACCTTCATCAACCGAATGATTTGGAGAGGGGTGGTGGGCCAGTTTCTTACCAACCCATAACCAGATGTTTCCTATGGGTGATAGATCTGGAGACCGTGCAAGCCAGTTTTACAATTTAACACTTTGTGTGTAGAGAAACGTCAGAATAGAACGAGCAATATGTGGTCTTCATTATCTTGGAGGAAGATGGCGTTTTGTAGGCGTCGAAGATAGGGCGCAACTACTGGACGTAAGATGTCGGAAATATTATTATCTGCGTTCAAATTACCATCGATCCGAACACTTTAGATGTGCGTGTTGTGTTCTCAATGGCTGTCCAAATCATCTCATTAGGTACAGGGCCCCTATATCGAATGCCAGCAGGCAACGAGCGACCTCTTCGAAGCCACCAAACACCAATACAGCCATAGGAAAACTACGCACAGAACAAGGACGCGTCTGAAAAAAAGACAATGTGCCACTCATGTATCAGGCTTAATCATTCGGCGCACCAGAATCTTCGTCTCTCTCTATGCTACATTGTCAAGGGAAGCCAAAGTAATGGTAGTCGTGTTGACAGTCCACGCTGCTGCGAACGTCGTTGCACCATGCGAATTTATACTGGCTCATTTTTGGACTAATTATCCTGAATGTCGCTGTATTCTTTTCCACAGCCGACCTCACAATATTTCTGTCCTCTGCGTTAGTTATGGGAGGGTGTGGTGTTCCTGCATTCCGTTCAGTATGACCGTCAGCAATCCATTGATTCCCTATTCTCATTTCAGTGGTTGGTTTTCGACCAGCGCGATGGGCAATATCACAGAACGATAATCCATAGTCTCGACAGCTAACGATCCTACATCTATCAAATTCTGACCTTTGCTGCTAAGCATTTCTTCTTATTCGAAGTATATAACACAATATTCTATTCAAACTCCGACCTTACAAAGGGTTTTCAGAATGAGAAATTCACTACACAACTTTTCTATTATGCAGTGCTTCTGATGTGGTTTCTCTCTCTTGCGTCGTCAAAATGTGATGAAATACTAATCATTTGCATATACCAACCTCTTCTTCCTTTTATAATCTTCTGACGATTGTCAGATCATTTCTTCCTGGTGTTGCAATTTTAATGGTCAGCAGTGTATATTAGAAGCTATCAATTAAGATGCATAAAACGAATATATTTACTATTAGGTTTTGTTTGTAGTGATTGTTTGTTCTTCGAAAGCAATATGGTGGCTATTGGCAACGTACCTCGTAATTTTGAACATTGGTCAATTAATAATGATAACGCCTGAGAATGCACCCCCCTTTCCATATTTCTACACAATACCATCGAAAGGAATTGAAGTCGCCATCTGCTTAACGTACATCAGCCCGGTTAGATGACGTGTCTTTATTGACAAGAATTATGGAATTGAATTGATAAAGATACACACAAGAAAATAATCCTTCATTTTGTACTTCACTACAACCTTTTCCTTCTTCGCGTGTCCTTGTTCTTTGATTAATTGATTGGTTTTAAAAAGCAAAAAAGGCTATTGTGTTCCTTTTTGTTCAATTTGTATTTTTTCCTTCTTGAGAAGGCTAAATTGGTTTTCGAGATTTTTGTAAAAATTGTATGAGAAAAGTCTATTAGAAGAAATGGTTTTTTAGAAGTAAAGAAATGCCTTGAAAATATATTTGGGTAATTAAATATTTTTTTAAAATAGTATTTCCTTTAAAACCACTATAAAAGAGAAATTATATATTGCCGCTTATAGTGTAATATAAAGTATAACCACTTTTCAAGTCTCATCTTTAGATTATTAACTTTGCGTTAAATTATTTTAGTGCTTAAACGGGTAACCTCGAACTTTCATATTTTGGTGTTTTTGTAACAATACTCTGAGTTCGGAAAATTTGCTTAGTATAGAGTTGTTACATACTTCATAAGAAACTATTGAAGTTCGTTTTCAATTATTTGAACATGATTTGTCGAGTAGAATTTTGGAACAAAATCGACATGTTTAAATAAATACATAAATAATTGATAACAATTATAATATACAAACAAAAGAAATGTATGACACAGCTGTAAATACAGAAAAGAATTAAAAGTAATAAAAGGTCAGAAAAGTAATTAAAATACGAAAAAGGGGCGTAATTTTAGAATGCCGCTCACATAACACGTATTGTAGCTTTGCTTTTCAAAGGAAAAACAATCAATGGGTCTATTACAAAATAAAATTTGTAAATGATTATAATGTTCCTGTGCTCGGGTAAAAATAACAGAAATTTTTTTTTCTGTCTTAATGTTTCGTATATTACTTCATTAATAGTTCAAATATCTATTAAAGATTTTAATTACAAAAGTAATCCTTATTTACATTACTTTGAAAATAATAGTTGAATATAAAGAGAAGTAAAAATTTTTGCTCTTATGTTTTCATTCGATTCAATAAAAACAGTTCTTTTACAGTTGTAATTCAGAACAGTAAATTAACAGTTGTAATTTCAGAACCACGATAAATAGCAAAGAAAATTATCATGTGAGTTACTATTGTAGCATATAAGTGTGTTTATCTATTCTAGACTAGATCGTTGGATGGATGAATTTTAAAAAAAATTATGATGAATAAATAGTCTGAAGGAATGATAGACCATGCAAATATGTTTGTGTATGTGTGATGTAACATGCACCGGACTTACCCATTGCAGAGTGGTAATCACCCTCATGTGATGGTTTCCAAGAAAATTGGAGTCGTTATACACAGTAGCCATAATATTACGGTGGCTAGCATCACTAACACGTTGTCTATATAAACCATGTAGCGTGGTTTAAAGAGCGTTGAATGCGGGGAAACCTGGTCACTGATTTGCATTGGCAACGTTTTGATGACGAAGTCTACCGTAATATTAAAGCCGTCATATTTCGGCTCCAAATTCCAACAGAAACATAGCTTTACAAAAATAAAAAGAAAACATTTGCTCTCTCAGTGAAGAAAAAAGATTGATATTAATATATTTTTCCAGTTCTTTTTTTAATTCATAAAAACACTTATAACATTTTATGATGTTTTGAGCAATATTATGGATTTTTATAAAGAATTAACTAATCAAAACAACTCAACAATATTCGATTTTATAAAAAAAATTCGGTATGAAACAAAAACTATAATATATCTCAATCATTTATGACAGAGTTCCAAAACCGAAATTGCTATCTTCAAAAACTCAATAAAATGAGCAGCTGTTGAGCGAGAAATTGTAGGAAAAATTGTAACATGAGCCGGTAAACGCGGAAAAATCATGGAAAAAATGGGGTTGAAAAGTACAAATAAAAATAAATTTAATAAATAAAATTTTGGAGAAAATATGATTTCCACACTTCCACACATCAGTGAAACTTCCTAAAAAATTTAGAGTGGTATGTTCTTCTATGAAAGTTGGTATAAAGGACAGACAAATACAAAAAAACTTTCAAATGTATATGTTAGATAAGAGAGAGAGAGAGTATATGCAAGATAAAGAAACAAGAAACACAATTTGTATAGGTATATCTTTATTATATACCTAAATTACACTTATAAAGACAATTAAATTAGGTACACGAACACGTTGGGAGTACTTTTTTTTAAAAACATTATTTAGAGAAAAATTTATACCCTTTTTAACTTCAGTTTCAATGTAAATAAGGTATGTTAAACTGATATTTGCAATAAATTACTTAAGTTTCACAAAATTAGCAAATTTATAGAGAATTTTGAAGAAATTTTAGAAAATTTTCAAAAATGCTACATGAAAATGTATTCACCTTATTTATGTAAATTTAGTATCAAAATAAACCTTATACATGTACCTAGGGCTGGGCCTAAAATATTATGGCTATTTAAATAAATAAAAATTTCAGAGCCAGTCGAAGAGCTATTACAAGAAATTTACCATATTTTACAACGTTGTTATACGAATAATAGGCCATAATTTTAAAAATATTCTTATTATGAACATTATTTTAGACCAAGCTCTAGACAACATTATGAGAAAAAATAATACCAAGTTTCAAAGAAATTTATCAGTAATATTTTGAGTTATCATTTTTGGAATTTTCAAAATATGCGAAAAAACTGATTTTGAGAAAAATGCATTTTTAGCACAATTTATCATATATTTTCTATATACACACAATCACTTACTTAAAATTCACCAGTTTTATAACTGACACCTTCTCTTTGCTCATTTTTAACCATTTTTTTCTTTTTAGCTAACCTATTTTTTTTTCTGGCAACTTTTACCGTTGAAAAAGAATGTCGTTTAGATTCTGTGACTCGAACTTCATCTAGTTCTGCAAAACCTTTTAATGTAAATGCACCAGTAGGCACATTGAAACGTTTCAATACATCCAATAATCCTTGAAATCCCTTATTAAATTGAATTACTGCCATATATCCTCCTAATCGCAGTGTTGGTAATGCAACAAAGACGTCTTTTGGAATGAATTTCCACAAAATTCCATTGAAGCACTCATTTGCATTTTGAGTTTTTCCTGGTAAGCATTTCTCCAATAGGCTTTTGTCGCATAATTTCATATATATTGGTTTTATAATGTTAACCAGATTTTGTGGAAGTCCTTTAGACTTGTCCTTATAGATTTGTTTATTGAGTGATACAGCTCGTTGATATTTGCACCAGCTATCCGGTCCAACAGGGCATTGGCCGTGCATTGGTTGTTTTGCATTTGAACAACAGTGAAAAAATGCTGCAATTACTGCACGTTGCATACCTTCTAAATTATTCACATTGTCACGGATAGCTATGCCATAATAATTTTGCAACTTATCGATGAAGGCATCTGTCAGTTTCCCCCGTCCTCCAAGCCCTTTTCGTGTTGATTTCAATTTTCTTAATCTTGTTCCAACACGTTTTTGTATATGTCCTATACATTCATATTTTGTAACGGTATTCTGGCAATAAATATTTTTCACAGCATCATACGCTTTGGAGTCACCATCTCCAAAAAAGCTTACATATTGTAATTTCCTCATTTCAACCGAACGTTCAAAAAGGCGATATACGCCAACAGGTTCCATAGCACCAGATGATCCTGTATGCTTTGCACAGTTATGAATGGTGTTAAATCCTTCATTTTTTGAATCGCAAAGTCTACATACTTTAGACATGAATTCAATGTCTAATACTTTCCCTGTATCTATTGAAATAACAGAGACACATCCATTCAAGGATGAATATCCTCTGCGTTGCCAAGTTCCATCAACCGACACACCACATTAAGATAATTCAGAATCATTTTCATTACCTCTAATTTCCAAAGCAGCTTCATTCATAGTATTACACGCTACGTAGCTAGCAGCAACTTCAAGTTTTTTCTCAAGGAAACCAAATGCTGTCTTTGAAGGAACATTTATATTGATGGCGGAACAAAGTTTTTTGGCTGCAGAATATCCTTTGCCAATGACTCTCATACCAAAAACAAATGCAAGATTAATATTATGCAATTTGTTTATTTTATCAGATGAACAAAAAGAGAAGGAATAGTCACAGTTTTCACATTTTAAAGTCATGTTCATGGCTAATCCAAAAACAGATTCTTGCATTACATTAATACTTCTTTTAAAACATACAGGACAACATAATAAAGAAATTACATGACTGAAAATTCCTAAGTTAAAAATAACATTTTTTTCATCATTTTCAGTAACATCTGAAGGTTTGAAAGAATTCATCAATTTTGTTTCACTGGCAGTTGAAATATCTACATCTTTACTAATTTTTTCATTCTCTGGAACTGGAACTTTATTAGAGTACCTATTTCCTTTGAACTGTCTTTTACGAGAATAACTTTTATTTCTGTTATTTCCCATAGCTGTAAAAATACTAATACCAGAAAGAAAATTCAGTATTGTTTCAAATAAAAAGTAATAAGTTTTGTTATGCAACTACACAAGCACAGTTGTCAACAAATCAAGCTGTATGTAAATAAAACAATTATTGCCAGATTTCCTTAAATTCTACGTCGTCAGACACTAGCACAATGCTTAATTATTTTAAATATTGCATCAAATGTTCTCTAAATTTATATTAAAAATAAATATGGTATTTTAATTCTGTTTGACATCTTTAAAGGGCATTTAAATGCTGACTTCCGGTCATTTAAATACCCACATCCGGTTTTTTGAGCTTTACTAATTCTTTAATATCTTGGCTTTTAAGTGACGTAGAAACAAAATAAAAACAGTTTTATAAAGCTAAATAAATGCTTTATTCAAGAAAACAAAAAACTGAAAATGTGATTTTTTTCGAAAATTGACCATTTCAACGTGTTCGTATACCTTAAATTAAATACATACAAAATTAACGCATTTGTATATGTAAAGACAAAAAACAGCAAGAACAAACATTGCACAACATAGAAAAATATAAACATAAAAACAAACAAAGAAAACATGAAACAGAACACAAACATTTAACATATAACACATAATGATTTTTCACATTTTTTTAAAACGTTTTTGTACACAAAACACATAACATTTAATTAATTGTTATGCATTTTTAAGACAGCACGAAACATACACAGCACAAGTACAATAAGTGAATTTTTTTTTACAGATATAAATCTTTTTTTATTAAAATTATATTTAAGTACTACTTTAAAATAAAGTATACAAAGAGAAAACAGTTACATAAAAACAAACAAACACATTTAGATATTTTTTAAAATAAAATACTTCACATTAAATTTCTTAAACACTTTATAAATTTATAGATATATTTTAATTTATTTATGCATATTTTTATTTTATGTTATTTTTAATTTATCTTTTGTTTTATTATATTTAGTTTTTGTTCTGTTTTGTTTTTTTACTTAATATTTTTATAATTTTTATTTTATTTTTTATCATTACATATTTTTTAATTTTTAAAATTTTTTATTTATTTATTTATTTCAATTGTTTTTTTTTTTTTTTTTTTTTTTCCCATTTTGCTTTTTTATTTTATTCCATTATTTTCATTTTGCTTTTTGTTATATTATTTTCATTTTGCTTTTTTATTTCATTTCATTTTTTTATATTGCTTCTCAGTTTATTACCTTTTGTTTTGTTTTCGGCTGCTTATTTTTTTTATCCTACTTGTTTGTCTATAGTGTACTGGGAGGGGAGACTAAATATCCATTTGTAATATGATATTTGATGTTATATTTATCTTTTTCTATTTCTCTGCATAAGAGGACATAGCTTTCTTTTCTCATTTTCTTTTGCTTTATTTATATTCCGAATTGTTAAGTTAAATTTTTTTTTTTTTTTTCCTTTTCAAAATTTTCTTACCTTTTCTTTTAATACAGAAGAATATTTTTTTTTTTTTTTGGTATACCACCTGCTTTTTTATCTGACTTTTAAGGATGGATTTAAATTTTACATTTTATTCCTATAATATCGCTTTCAAATCTGTTTTCTTTTTTGCCGCTTTCTTAAATGCTTTCCACTTCTCTTCCTCAATTTTGTTATTAGTTGGTCCAGATCTTTTGAATGTTAGCGTTGCTGCTCAAATTTAGTGTCCTCTTTTGTGGCAACGCCTATTCCTAGTGGACACTTGTCTCCCCTCTGATGTTCTTCTTTTATGGTGTTTCTTTTAAAGAGTCCATCTAGTGTTATGAGAACAGGCGGGAGAAATAGAATGTCCCAGTAATTAAAGAATATTAATCTGATGGTAAAGTAAAGCCAAACAAGCAGGATTGTCAATTGTCTTTTTAATACTTTTGTTGTCCATTTTTGATAGAAGAAAATTTGTAGTTTGTTTAAAATTTTTAATAGCCAAATGATTGAATAGCCAAAAACGATTAGTTGCCAAACGATTGAGAGTTAGAAGTGAAAAAATTAATAAAATAAGCAGAAGAATATTTTAAGCAAACGTCAATTTCAAATGTAATTTACATTCTAAATTCTTTATTTTGTTGTAGTAAAAACAATGCTCGGTTTTAAACAGTATTGTGTAACATTACAATGAATTGATTCAGGTTCTTCAGTTGATTGTTTCTTAAAATTCATTATTAAGGTTTTGTTAACGATTTGTTATATTTGCCCATATCATGGTTACAGGAGCTAGGATTACTTGACCTCGAAGGGGAGTTCCTGGGTTTGAGCAACGTATTTTAAATAAAATTGGGCCAAGTTACTTACTTCTCAAGAATTTAAGAATCGTGACAAAATTAAAATAACTATTCTTCCCATTAAACTATAAAAATGAAGTTTTGTAGCGTTAAAAAAACATATTATCAGAGATAGTCAAGAGGGGAGAGGGAACTTATCATTCTCCAAAATAAGACTTCATGACGAATAGATTGGCCAAATTCGAAATTAAGTCTAGCGAGACGAATAAATTTTAAGAGGCAAATTTTCTCATAAATAGTCTTATGTTTTATAATTTTTACTCACGTATCAATATTAAAATCTAAACATTATTTTAGCCCTTTAAAACTAAATTTAATAATAAAAAAAATAATTTTGAGGGAGAGCATTTTATATTTATAAATATTATTTCTTCTGTTAATTATATTTAATATTTATCTCTTGATTGAACTTCATCAAAAATGTCTAAGCAATGACATTTTTTAAAATTGGAATTTCTTCGGAATACCTAAATATTCACTCGGAAACTCTATTTTTATCATCAGTTCTGTCGCCAATTCTTTACAGAATCGATCAATTTCTTTCTGTAGGTCAATAATTCGCTATTACACTCAAACATATCGTTCGTCATTAAACATGTTCGTCATGTGGAGAAAAAACTCCATGTTTTATAGTCAAATTCCCTACAGATTGAATCTTCACCTTGAATCTGGCACAATATGTCTTATTACGACTCAGTGTCAGAAATTTCATAGAACTAACCAACCTACAGTCAAATTCTGTTGATTTCTTATTATCGGGAGATTTAAATTCTTATGCTGAACTGTCCTGCATATTGCGAGACGTCTGGCATCCCTGACTTTAAATACACACAAATAGAGTGCGAAAAGGTACTCTTTGGGTGCCCATAGTGCAACTCGTTTAAGATGTGTAGTTCTCTCGAACGAATGATGCGTCTAATATGCATATAAAATATATATGAAGGAAATTTTGTAAGCTAAAATTACTCAATATTCTAAAGTAACTGATTTATTTAACTCCTTTTTGCAAAGGTCTTAAAAACACATAAACTTATTCGGCTTCATGGCATTAAAAGGATATGTACGACACGCTAATATCCATGATAAAGAAGCGACTTCAAAAAGCGATAGTCTAAACAGCTTAATTTCTTGAAAGTGTGACCTTACAATGAGGCACAATTATTCTGTTAGGTAAATCCATGATGAAGAAGGCATTGTGCACTCTTTCTTCCTCAGGGTGTTCACAGTTATTAAACATCTGGGAAAGTTACTTGAATTTCAGAATATTCACTTGGGGAAAATAAGGCATGTTCCATATGATATGAATCATCAGATATGATGTCTTGCATAATAATCTGAAAATATAGAGAATCTATACTTAAAAATGTTATAATATTAACTTCTCGCAACTGATTACTTTAGAAAACTACCTCAAATCCTTATCCAGAAGATAAGAAGGTTCAGGCGCTACGAATATTCCGTTCCAAACTCGGAGAGAAAAGCTTCAAATCACCCCCTTTCCAAAAATTAATTTCTTAATTCCTTCCCTCTTCCCCATTACGCTTGAATCTATTAGAATTTATGTTTCCAATTCTTTTTTCCTTCATCATAGTTGGTATCAAAATAAGACCTATATTTTGTAAATTCAATTAAAATACTTTTTGATATTCGCATAACCGGAAAATTAATTTAATAGTTTTCTTTCCTGCGTTTACCGAAAGGGGGATAGCAATTCATCGTTCTTCTCGTTTTAAAATCAGTTTCTGATGTTTTATATTTAAAATATTCCGAGTATATACTGATCAGTTCCCTTATTAATTAATGCTAAATTTACCATCTATTCGTTTTAAAATTTGTTCGCTAGTGGTTGGTTTGAGGGAGAAGTCAAAGTGTCTTATTTGAATTTTTTTTTTTTTTGAATAAAAGAATCAAATTTGAATCCACGTATTATTTATTGAATTAATCGTGAGACATTGTGATTTCATACTTTATATAATTAGTAGTTGGGACATTTATTAATAAGAGATTTGCATCAACTAATTAAACGAGTACATAAGACGGGGAGCTACGTTCAAGCTCGGATTGGTAAAACTTGGCTAATGATGGAAGTTATGTCTTTCTGAAATAAAAAATAAGTTCTGAAAAATTTCTTCAAGAGGAATGTAGAATCCGCTTTCTTGTTGACTCTGTCCTTCGGTAGTGAAGTCAAGATGATGTGAAGAGGTGATGAATGGGAGAAAATGTTGGGCGGAGACTTTAATGATTGTCACTGATTGACTTTCGTGGCTGCCCTTGTTCTGTGCATTCATGGTGAAAGAATAAATATTTGAATAAGTCATTTAATTTTTTAAAGTTCAATTGATATAGAGAAGTTCATTATTAACAAAATTTTGTGATGGGAGGGTGGGTTGGATAAATGACCTAATGATTGTTCATGATGTGGTTGTTTTCATCAGTTTGATTTTCACTTATTATTTCGAAGTTCATTGCAATTTGAGTTTACAGAAATCTGGAAATGACAAGCCCGTAAAGCAATAAAAATTCCCAAGCCCACGTATCGGAATAAGTTTGTAAATTTTTAAGTATC
>BMAW01068688.1:138868-152688 GCA_019974015.1 Nephila pilipes | reverse complement strand
ATCTTTTGAGGATCCGGAGCATGTTTTCCAGAACCCACCACGTGACCCAGAAATTTAACTTGGCTCTTTCCGAAATCACACTTCTCTAAATTGACAGTTAATCCAACTTCTCTCAAAGTCTTAAAAACATTTCCCAAATGTTGCATGTGATCTGACCATGTTTCTGAAAATATTGCCACATCGTCTATGTAGGATCTACAGTACTTTTGATGAGGACTCAACACTTGATCCATAGATTTTTGAAACGTACTTCCTGCATTCTTCATTCCAAAAGGTAGGACTTTCCACTGATAATGTCCAGAATGAGTAACGAAAGCAGTAAAATGTTTTGAGTTTTCTTCCATAGGGATTTGCCAGTATCCCTTCGTGAGGTCTAAGACCGATATAAAATGAGCTTTGCCTACCTCGTATATTAAATTCGTTGCATGTTTCATTGGATATGCATCAGGAATAGTAAAACTATTCAAAAGTCTAAAGTCTATGCACAATCTAATGCTTCCATCTTTTTTCGCCACGCACACCACCGGGTGCGCCCAATCACTATCACTATGTTCAATCAAGTCCATATCCAGCAGCTCATTAATTTGACGTTCAACTTCTTTTTGAAGAGCAATAGGAACTCTATATGGTTGTAATCTTTTAGGTGAACTATCTGCCGTAACTTTAACAGAATGACCTTTCACTTTGGCTTTTCCAGGACGATTCCGAAATATGTCTTCATATCGTCGTAATAAATTTCTTAACTGGTATTTCTGTTGGGTATTTAAAACATTAGGCATTTGATTCAACTTGATATCAATGTTAGGTTGAGTTTCCTTATCGGTGGGAGCATAATGCAATTCACCAAAATCGGTATCTTGATCAAATATTACCCCAACATGATCAACTCTTGAGATATAAGGCCTTAGCTTATTTATATGTAATTCTCTAGTACTACCGTCTTCCATTTGAACTAAACAAGAGTGGGGTCTAGTGAGCTGTACTACCTTGGCTGGTCCTATCCAAGTGTTAAGCAATTTATGCGTAGATGAAGGAATAAGGATTAGTACTTCATCTCCAACGGAAAAACTTTTTTCTCGTGATCTCAAATTATAGTGTGAAGTCATACGTTCCTGATTTTTAGCACTGTTTTCCGATGCGATTTCGTGTGCATCTTGCAACTTCTTTTGCAGTTGTTTCAAGTATTATTCAACAGAACGAGCAGCACTAGTAGGGATTTCTCTTTCTCCTGTCCAAAATTCTTTTAAAATGGTCATCGATCCAGATGGTAGTCTTCCATAAACTAATTGGTATGGTGATACACCAGTAAGTGCATGAGGTATTTCTCTATAAGCAAAAAGCAAATATGGGAGATGGACATCCCACTCATTTCCATGCTCTTGAATATTTTTGTTTAACATGTCTTTCAAAGTTCTATTCCAACGTTCAACTGCTCCCATACTCTCAGGATGACCTGGAGTAGAAAACCTAGGAGATACTCCCAGCACGTCTTGAAAGGCTTGAGTCAATTGAGCTGTAAAATTGGTACCTTGGTCTGTGCATATTGTCTTTGGGAACTCAGTTTGACAGAAAATTTTCATTAGCATTTCGCAAGTAGTTTTTGCAGTAATGTTCTTTGTTGGTATGGCTTCCGCCCATCTTGAGCACAGATCAATGGCACATACAATATATAAATGTCCTTTTCTTGATCGGGGTTCTAACGGTCCGATGCAATCCACGCTCCAGACTTCGAATGGATTATTAGGTCTTACAATGGGCTGGATCGGAATCCTATCTCTGTATGTTACAGTTCTTCGTAACTGACAAGGTTTGCACGCTTCGCAATATGTCTTCACATCCCTCTTTAACGAAGGCCAGAAAAAGGAATATTTAATGCGTTGCTTTGTTTTTTGTTCTCCTAAATGTCCAGCTAACGGAATTTCATGAGCCATTTGTAGAATTTCCTTTCTTTTACACGCAGGTAGGACAACTTGCTTGATTGACTCCCCACAAACAATGTCATTATGCACTAGCAGATCATCTTGTATTTCATATGCCTTTTCTTTGTTATTTGCTTGTTCCCAGACGCTTATTAATGTTTCATCTTCTTTCTGAAGTTTTATAAAAGTCCTTCGGGTCTCGCTGTTAAGATTGGATCTCACTTCGTTTTCAATGTTGACTGCGTCTGTCGATACTCTTATGTCAGAGCATGAATCCTCTTCAAATGCTTGGACTTCACAGAAGGTTGAATTCTTAACCTCATCCAGTTGGACTTCATGAACAATGACTTCCCTTGCATTCGCACTGCATAACTGTATGTTTTCCAAAAGGGCTTCATATGCGGTTTGACAAACTAACATGTCGTTCACTAGTTTCTTTGAAACGGCACATGTAATTGGTATTGCATCATGCCATCCATCATCGATCTTTATATTAAATGTTCTTAGGGGAGCGACTTCACTATCCCCAAAAGCTGATATTAACTTGATCTTCCCTTCTCCGGTACTCTCAATGTCTTTAACTAAATCAGCTCGCACCACAGAGATTTGTGCTCCGGAGTCTACCGTTCCATCCAAGACGACATCTAAACACTTCACTTTTATAACCTTCAATTTATCAATATTCTCTACCAGAAATTTACACGTTGATTCAGGAACATCTATTTTCGCTGTTACGATATTCTTAGTGGTATCTTCAGCTTGCACTGCATTACTTTGGGCTTTGACTGGTGAGGAAAACTTGTTATTTTGCGAGTTTTGCTTATTTAAGTGTTTATCTCGGCATGCTCTTGAGAAATGACCTTCTTTGCCACAAGTGTAACATGTAGGTGTAATCCGAGTTTGATTATAATGCGCTTGATAACTGTCGTCATTGAAATGGTTATAGTATTTGCAATTGGTCATCCCCTTTTTATTTCTTACGTCTCTCCCTTCCAACTGATGTAGAGAGCTCCGGGTATTCAAAGGGAGGGTGTCTTACAATAAGGTTTCTCTTTATTAATAAATGGCACTGCAGGCCGTTTGGTTTTTCCATGGACATCCTCATATTCATCAAGTTTTTCAACTAGCACCTTTGAAGTTTTTATTTTTGTCCATTCATCAATAAAGTGTTCGCGAATCTCGGTTGGCACCTTCTTCTTCATTTGGTCTGCTATGAGTAGATCTTTAAGGTCGTCGAAGGTTTGAATATCTAGGCCCTTAAGCCATTCTTCACAAAAATTTCTTATCTCAAAATAATAATCTCTCCACGTACCATCGGGATTCTTTTGGTGTTTCACGAACAGCTGGCGGAATTTCTCGGGACTCAACTTGAATCGTTGAAGTAATAGCCCCTTTACAAATTCGTAATCAGCGGCATCCTTTTCTGGTTCACGAGCAATAAGACCTACAATATCCGAAGGTAGAATACTTATCAGATGTGTCACCCAATACATTTTTGGCAAATTCAAAATTTTTGCTTGACGTTCAAATGATACCAGGAACAAACTAATATCGTCAGATTTTGAGTCAAACATCGGAATCAGTTTATTTAAATCAATCTTGAATGGTCCTGTTTCTTTCGCTTCGTTTTCACTTCCTCCTCCTTTCAACTCGATTCGTTTCTTCTGGAGTTCGAAATCCATTTCATCCTTCCGCTTCCTTTCCTCCATTTCCATCTCTTCTTTTCTTTTTCTCTCAGCCATCTCTTCCTTTCTTTTTCTTTCCTCCATCTCCATCTCTTCTTTTCTTGCGTTCCTCTATAATAGTGTTTAATTGTTCTCTACAAAACTCCTCGTCGAAGTTTTTATTATTCAAGATAGCCTCTCTTAACTCAAACACTTTTAAACTAAGGACATCTTCAACCCCCATTTCCGTAGCCATAATCTGCAAGTCTGCTTTTAATCCCTTTCCTAAAAATGCCATCTCGCACCTTATTATAATTATCCTAAATCAATCTAATAACACTCTAATTCAAAAAGTAAAAATATGCTTAATTAATCAAGGTTGGTTTTATATCTAAAAAAAACCAATTGTTTCGTACTTCTTTACCATAAAATTTACAAATTTATACCTTGGATGCTAACTCTGCATATGACATAGAACAAAATGAAAAATTCAACAAAAATATTATTACTACAATAATAATAAAGTATTGTGCCACATAAAATAATATCTTAATTTCATAGAATTTGTACTCCTAAAGATTTTTATAAAAATCACAACAATAAAAAAAAATATCTTCATTCATATCACTTTCACAATATATATCAAATAAAAAAATACCATCAATCTTTGAACAGAAAATAATAAAAAAAAATCATCACTATGATTTAAAACACATTTGAATATCTGACTCATCAAGTATACTCAAAATAAAAGTTCTACTTAGCAGATACAATAATCCTTAATAGTATTCAAAAAGGAAAAAAAACAGTTATACTTATTCCATCAATAAATTACTCGCATGAAATCGAACATTCAACATACAACCTTGAACTGTCTCTATTCTCCTATTTTATTTACTTTTGCGTACTTAGCAGTGGTTGAAATGATAATGAGTCATAGCTAAAAGTAATACAAGCACAGAAAAGAAATGGATCTCTCTTTTTTTTTTCCTTCAAACCACTAAATATTATGTAACTTTAATAAAAAGAAAAGACAAATCTTTTTCAACATATAAATGCATATTTCACACCAAAAAAAATTTATACACTTTAAATTTAATATTCTGCTTAATTCGGAAAATAGATAATGACATTTAATTTAATTCAGTAAAGTATTTTAATACCATAAATAATCCATCAATTCGACGTATGAATTATAAACACTCTTGCTTTCTTTTCCAGTTAATGCTACCTAAACTCAACAAAATTTTATACTTTCGCAACAAGTATATGAACTGATGTTCAATTAAAAATATAGTTATATTCTGACATTTCATAAAGTTTCAGATTAAACACAAACAATACCTGAACTGATGTTCAATAAAAATAGAATAAATATATATACCAATATTTCAAAACGTTTCTGATGAAACCAAAACAAAACAAAATATATCTGATATGATGTTCATTTGAATCAAGGTATCTTAATATTTCACAATAGTTTCGGATGAAACATAAATAAAAATATCTGAATTGATGTTCATTTGATCAAAGTATTTTAATATTTCACAAGGTTTCTGATGAAACACAAATAAAAAAAATATCTTATCAATCTCTTGGAACAGATGACATAATTAGAACAGGACGTTCTCAATTTAAATCAGTAAAGAAAAAATGTTTTCTATTGCAGAAAATCAAAATATTTCTCACACTAAGAATTCGGATGAATCAGCATAAATAAGTTAGACTGTAACTTATTTTATTTTTACTACAATAACATATCATCTATTCCAAAACAAAACTACAGCTATTAATAATGCACTCTCTTTACATTATAATACAACCAATAATAATTTTAATTTGTGAGTGTGGACTCCCTCTTACCTGGATTTGACGAAATCTTCATCCTGTCGACTGCGCCAGTAATATTTCGCGTTTTTCGTGTTGTAGGTTCTTAGTTTCATTCCTGAAGATTCATTCACTACCAGGTACACAATGAACAGTCTAACTTTAGTGGCTAAAGTTTTTATTTTTTTGTTAACAGCCACACAACACACACAATTAATACAATATTTAAAACTCACTAACACTAAACATTTGACTATTGTTTCATGCTATTTTTGTTCGTCATGCTACCGGTCATAGCCGCCATTCTTATTCTCTGTTGTTGTTCCCGTCTCTCCTTATATCAATGGCAGCGCCACCTATATTGTTTTTTTTTTTTTTAGTCCGGTGAATCTTACAGTGATATATAAGTAAAGAGAAATTTAGAGGATAGAGGAAGGGTGTGGTTAACTCTGAGTATATTTCTAGCAAAAGACCGATAATATCAAAAGTAGTTATTGGCTATAGCTGTCGCAGAAGATTTAACAGATAAAAGCAACCTCAACTAGAAGGCTCAATAATATTTGAATTGGTGATTTAATCTTAAGGCCCAGAGAGAGTCATAACTCATTAAATATTGTATTACAGTAATTGATAAATAAATAGTTGAGTTGGAATTGACTTGCGTGTCTTTGCATCAGTTATTGACTTTTAGAGTTAGTTATATTCGATTATAATATGGCACAAGAGTCAGAGAGAAGTAATGTAACGACACACAAAAAAAAGTTTAAATGATCGAAAAGTGATTGTGTTGCTTTCATACAATTTTCCTTATTAACATGCATTATATATATATATATATATATATATATATATATATATATGCCTATTTTTTACAACAATGATTTACTTTAATAACAAATTTCAATGGGATTTCCTTTTCTTTTGTTTCTTATTTTGCTTCTAGTTTTATCAATAATTTTATTCAGTACTTTTACAAATTTCCATGGCAGACTTCCAATCATCTCACAAAATACTAGTTATATGAGAAATAGTAACTACTCGTTAAAATTTTTAACCCATGTTGTTATCTTATAAAAGTTTCATATATTATTTACAATTTCATACAGAGCTGTGGAACTATATTTGCCTTGAAAATGGATAGGTAAAAACTGAATATCTTGTATCATGCATTGAATCTGAACAATCTGAGCTCGTTTTTGTTTGTCAAGTATATGTGTTTGTGTATGTGTGTTGTTAAATGCGTCGTTAATTAACTGATGTACATATTCTTCCCAAGATTAGAAACAAGATAACTTAATTAAATTGTTTGACATGTTCATCAAATTGTGATTCGGATTACAGATTAATTACATCAAATTGCTTATTTATAATAATGGTTCTGTTTAGAGGTTTATTTATCCCAATTTTTTTCTCTGTCTCTTTCTAGCTTGTTTAATTAAAAAAGTTTATAATTATGTGAAGAAACAAAGGTTTCATTTATTACTCTTAAGTAAATATTTGAGTGCTAATTGAATAATTTTATTCTTTTGCTAAGAAAATTTGTTTTTAATTGTTCTCAGTATAATTTAATTATTAATAGTGTCCATAATTTTCCTTGCGTTTCACGGATCAGAGATAATACAAATACATAACTTCTTTCAAAAATAAAAACTGCTCCCCTACAGGAGCTGCTTTATACGTAGTTTATTAGAATGTGCTTTAATATTTTGTAGAACCACTACGAAGGAAGATAGCGTGAATAACTTTTTTTTCTCTCAGTTTTCAAGTTAATACTGACATGTATTAACTGAAAACTATTTGAAAGTACACTGAAACACGCTTTAAAGATGTGTCCTTGCATTGAAAAGCTATTAGCAATTACTATATGGATAAATGTGATGCGTAAAAATATGTGTTTCCAAGAGATCTGATGTGTGTGAAAGGTTGCCGATTGTTCTTTGATGACACTGTCTGTAGCAATAGGAATTTTTAAGCTGAGTTTAAGGCTTGTAACTAACAAAGGAATTTTAATATGGCTAATGATATCTATTCAAAAGGCTAAGTGGGAAACATTTTTCTCAAAAGAACTTACAACAAAATGAAGTCTGTATGAATTATTTCCCAAGAGGACCAGAATAAGGGATAGAAAGATATTAGGAAGGAAAATTTGTGTTCCGTTTAGGTATGGTTCTAATTTTAGTTGTTATTTTAAATTGGGTTATAACCAAGAGGAATTCAGAAGTGAAAATGTTGCCACAAACAATAGAAGGTATGCAAATCTTGGTTGTGTAAAATTTACCTGTCGGATAGAGAAATAATTATTAGTAAATATATAAATTCCTCTTTCTGTTCAAAGGAATATCTCTTTGTAACTAAACATGAGGAGATAGGGCTTAGAATCTCTAAGAATCGTTCTAAGACTCTACAAAAATATGTACATCAATATCTCCACCCATTAAATTCTTAAGTACATTTACAGAGAATAGCAGCCTGAAGAATATTTTGGAAAGTGCAGAAGTAAAGTTATAGTTAAAAAAAAATAGTTGACTTAATTGTATTATGTCGGTGTAATTGATAATTTTTTATTATTATTTTAATTTTTGAAAGATGTAATGCTTTATCAAATCCTCTTCAAGATTAAATATGGACTGCAGGCAGAAAAAGAAAGATATTCCTTAAGAAACTGAGGTTTATCACCTTGCATATTTTAATTACATACGCATTTTAGAAGTAAAAAGTATTGTTACCTTGAAGAATATATGAATCAGAGAAACATATCATTTCCCAAAACAATGATGTTCAATAAATGTAATTTGGCTTCTATTGGTTCAATTACTTCTAAAGTCCCTCTATAATACGTATCTTAGAATTTTGATTTCTTATACTAATTATTTTGTAAAATGTGCACTGTTTCAATTGTATAGATCCTGTATATATAAATAATCATTCCTGTATACATAAATAATAAGTATTCATTCATAATAAACAATTTTTGAGGATTAGAATTTATATTAAATAGCACTTTGAATAGCGCTATATTTATATATATGTATATAATGCTTGTAGCTAATTGATCTATTTTAGTTCACCATTGAAAAATATCATCTCCACTCAAAGCAACTGACTTATTTTTTTGGTATAGAGGTAACGAGATCCAGGAAATTTTACAATGAATTAATTCTGAAATAGTTTTAGTCATCTCAGTAATTCTTCTTTGTAAATTCTAAATACTTATATGCAAATATAATTATTACTTAATGCTGTTCATATATTGTAAGGTGGAATTTCAAGGAAAAAAATGTAACTCATAAAGTTATTTCATTGAAATATTTATAGCCTTTATGAATAATAACTTGATACTATTTTTGTGTAAATCAGATCAGGGAATGTTAGGATATTATGTGGTTTTCAATTTCAAAATAAAAATATTCCTTTGGGATACACAGGATGCAATATTCCTTTGTTTTGCAAATTTTTTTCTTTGCAATCATACATGACGAATGAATGCTACGAACATATTTTTGTATAAATATTCCAGTCTAATATTTCAAGATCACTGAAACATTGAAAAGAACATTTAGATTATGAAACTATTGCGGAGAAGGATATGACTAAAAAAATTTATATATCTTATTTTTCAAAGAAATTCTCTAACAAATGACCAACATTCTAAACACAGCCTCCTGGTTTGATACTTCTGAAATCATGCACACATATCGTTTATATTAAGCCACACATTAATTTTTTTTAATACTTTAACTCTGTGCAGTCCAATCATATAAAAATGATAAATGTAAGATGATTGAGAAATATCTTTAGTTGTATTATGAATTTTTAATAAGTCTCTTCTTTATTCCTATTCCTTTTCTTGAACTGTAATTACCAGTCAATGTCGAAATGGCACCAACACAATGAATTTAGGTGTGCCTTTATTATTAAGCATGTTATTCGTTTAAAATCACATATTTTCCCCCATCATTGCTTAAAGGGTATACACAATTTGCTATTACAAGAGTTTGACAACGGTGCATGAATGATGGTGTGATTTCTTGTTATGGATATTGCAAGACATTCTAGTTTCCCTCCGTCCCATAACCATTGATTCCCGACTGGAGTGTTATTTCATATTACATAAGTTTAAGGCCCTGATATAAAATATGTACTGTTTTATCCATTAAAACAATAAAATTTTCTGTTATCTTTAAATAATTTGATATAAATTGTAGTTTGATTTTCAAAGAAATGTTTTCTCATGTCCGAAAAAATTTGAAGTTTTGGGAATGTTTAATTTGGAAAAATATTTTGTGCATGAATTGATAACTATTTATTAATTTTTTCTCTAGCTTTTGAACAGAGCAGTACATTGGACCTTCTTGCATATACGGCTGCTGTATCTTCATATACCGAAATTCGTTGTCACTTATTTATTTGGAATGGAAGTGTAAGCGGACAGAAGCGAAAGAATGTTCCTTTGCATATCATAATAAGGTAAGTATGTAGGTTTATAAGACTTTGTGGAAATAAAAATTATTACTGACTTTTTTTTCTTGTTGCTTATTATTATTATTTGATTGAATTACACTGACATTAAAAAAAGAATACGGATTAACCATTTGGAGATAATGCATACACTTTCAATAAAAAACATACACGAAGGATTCACTTAATATTTGGTAAGCTCTTCTCACTAGAATGTTTTCTCATAATCGATACGCTGAAAAAGATAATCTAAACACAAATTTAATTTTAAAAATCTACAAACCATATAGAAACATTAATCAAATATTACTAAACACTAGATTTCATATTTGTCATTAAATAAGAAACCTTTCGATTGAATCCCAACTGTTGTAAAACTTGTGTCCATACAGAGGACTTTTTCAGGATAAAAACAAAAACTTCGTTTTCGTGTTATATTGTGAAATGAAATGAGAAAATTGAATTATTTTAAACTTCTGGGGTGCAAATTGCTCTTTTTAAAATTTAAAATACTTTTAACAATTAAATTTCGCATATAGCTTTCATCACCTCTCGTGATGAGAGGAGTTTTAATTGAATTTTTGGGATGTGTCGACACCTAGTTTTGTACAGTTATATCTGTATCATGTTGCTCGCCTTTTATGAATGGGTGCTTAAAGACACGGTTTTGGTTCAAAATCTCAGCTAAAGCATCTTTTTGCATGACCTTCCACTTGTATTTCAGCAAAGAGACAATTCATTTTGTATTTTCGTTGAACAAAGTCCGCAGCCAGGAAGCGTTTTCATTGAGTGCTAAAATTTAAAGTCCACCTCATAATAATAGGAAAGGCGCAGACTATATCTTGTTTTCTAAAGCACATCTTTATTTGAAAATAATGATAGTCTACTCTAGTTTTCAAAATTAATAATTTGGTAAAATTTTACTTTCACTAATTTTTGAAACGCTTCCTTAGACTTTGATATTTTTAAAACACGTATTCTGAAATCAATGGAATCAAATGTCTTTCATTTGGCTCTTTTTCTTCAAAATGAGCGACTCTTTCGTAAAAGCTGATTTCTTTCAATTCTAAACTGACGAGACCTGATTCTCCAAACTTCCACACCGCACTGCTGAGGTTTTGGAGACTGGGTTGCTTTCACAATTCCATGGCAGAGATAGCTGTCAGAATCTGAACCAAACATCGGTAAACGCTAACTACTGATTTAAAAGTGATGTAATGGTGGAGCTTGATGGTGCAAGACACAGATATGGCTGTGGTGCACCAAATAAGTTACAACTGTAATCTAGACGTTTTAAAAAGTGGTGCGGGGAGTGAAATAAAAATTTGTTGACAAAAAAAAGGGTCGAAAGTAGAGAAAGATCACTAGGCTATCCTGAGGGGAGCGTCACCCGTGTTTCTCGCAGATATTAAAATTTTTGTGTTGTTTAGAATTGGTTTATAATACAAGAGATGAAATTATAAACTCATTTCATTATTATGCTACTCTTTAAAATGGAAAAACTGCGTAGATGTATGTACTGATAGGGCAGCTAGTATGGTGGGTAGACATTGTGGCATTTTTAAAAGAATTCATCAAGTAGCTAATTCTGATTTACTAATTGCACACAGTAAATCAGAATTAGCTACTTGAAACCACAAACTATCTATCCTAACAAACAACGTTTAGCAGCAAAAAGTCTATCCACAGAATTAAATGAGGTTTTAGCGCAATCTATTAGAATTACTAATTTTTCCAAAAATAGTGATTTAAAGATTAGGTTATTCGCAGTATTTTGTCATGAGGTTGATGCGATACATAAGTAATTATTATGGCATACAGAAGTTAGATGGTTCTCGCGAGACAAGATTTTAAGCACACGTTTTCAAGTAAGGATTGAAATATAGAAATATTATATATATATATATATATATATATATATATATATATATATATATATATATATATATATATATATATATATATAAATGAGGAAAATTATTCTCTGTAAGAATTTATATTTATGTTATGTAAAATTGGTTTCAAAATTAGCATATTTAAGCGATATATTTGTATATACCAAAGATTAAAATTTGAGTCTTCAAGGAACTGTAATAAATGCATTTCATTTATTTAATAAAATAGATTGATTTAGGGGGGAAATTTTTTGGTTGGATAAAATAAATAATGATATAATTAATAATTATTTGATTTTGTTAATTTGCCGCAAGATTTAAACTTATCAAAATTAAATATAATCATTGGTCAATACTTATAATCTTCAATAGTTTCGAAAGATGTTTTCCATCTGAAAGAACCACTTGGGAAAGGAATTTGGGAATAACAAACCCTTTCAAAACGCATGACAGTAGTGAATTAAATTTAAGTAACAAAGAATATATTTGTTCCTCCTTGAGATTAATTTAAATATATAGTTAAAAACTAGTTTTTTTTTATGTATTATATCGATAAATTTTAGATCATAGTGAAAATTGAATATCCATTTCAATACGAGGAAACAATGAAAACTTTAGTCCCCTTCCCAACAAAATATTTATGCGAAATGGGATTTTCATCTACGACCGTAATTAATACAGTAGGTTTTAATTTAATTTTCGATGCTATGACATAGCTACTTTCAAATAGTTACAGCTTCATTCTGAATATTTTATTTTGTTTTAACATTTTTTTATTTATCTCTCCTTTGTTCATTATCAATAGAAACATTCATTTTTATTTAAGAGATGGACATTTCATTGTATTGAAATCTCAGGAAAATGTAAACATTACTTTTTTTTCATTTGTTAAATTTTATGTAATATCTTCAGTTGTTGAATTATATTCAAAGTAAATACTATTCTATTCATAGTAAAAATGTTTTGAATTTAATTACTGTTAAATATAATCTACTTTTGTAGAATTTAGTACTAAATTTTTGTATTTTAGACTTAGTGTTGGTTAGAAAAAAATTTGCTTGATGAAAACTAACCCACGTTTCTTTCTGTTATAAGCTAGCAGTTGATTGGGCTTTATTTGCCTGTGTCAATTATTTAAGCTGCCTGAAATAACTTTTTTTTTTCTTTTTGTAGTTTAAGCTGCCTTACCTTACCTTTTATGATTATTCGGCTGAGTAATTTACTAAAAAACGGAAAGCCAAGTAATCAGAACTACTGCTGATCTCTCACGCCTATTCTCTCCCATTGCTTATTTAGTGCACAAATCCAGCTTTACTGTTTGACGCTTTGTGATGCCGTGGATACTTAACTCCCAGTAAATTATATCGTAATTTCCTCAACACTTTTTTATTACCAAATGAAGAGCATGGAAACATATGTGGCTGTTGGCATCCAGAATGCTTAAACAAATCAATTTTTTCTTCGTCAGCAAGTGTATGACTAACGTAATTTGATACAACATATTTTTGAAATTGTAGTGTCTTTTTATATCAATTTGGGTTATTTCTGAAGAATATTGAATTCTTGAGCTCTGTATTTGTAATTCCGTATCTGATTCAGATAGGTGATTTTCAACTGTTGATAGCTATTTCCCCTCTCTCAAAGATTCAAAAAATTTAAAATTGTAAAATTTAACAATTTGAGCAAAAGAAAATAGATCGAACAGATTTCTCGACTATTGCTTCGTTTACGAAAGCTATGAGTCGAGACTGCCGCTAGAGTACGCTTCAACTCTGCAAAGAGGCCTATACGAAAACTTGTTCTAATCACTCATAGATAATTGTATGGAAGAGAAGAATATCTTCTGTAAATATTTACCAGAAAACCGTGGAGGGAGCGGGAATATCCTCTAAAGGGGTGCACTCCTTCTCCCCATCTGCAACAAACACTGACCTAGAGGCTCATTTTCAGAAACTGCAATTCTTCTCTCAGGAATTGCTTAAATTGGGTCCTTTTTTTCTCTTCATGATGAAAAAAAGTTTAAGCATGCGAAGAAGAAACAAAGCCCTTTTTTAAAA
>BMAW01068688.1:84562-138858 GCA_019974015.1 Nephila pilipes | reverse complement strand
GACACAGAATGATAAGTAATACATTGAGGCGAACAGAAAGTATGCACGTTTTTTTACAAGTGTTTGATATGACTTCTTTTGGTTACACGTATAATAGTCAAGATGGTATGTAAGTTCCTGCCAAAGAGCGTTGTAAAGTGTCAGTGATAATTGACTGTACAGAAGTAAACAAATATTTGTGGGAAATGGTGGGTCATGCACTTTATCTTTTACAAACTCCCTTAATGAAGAAATCGTATGGGGCCATTTCAGGTGACTTAGGTGTCCAGCTGTGTAACATCAAGTCATCTGGTCCACTACAACCAATCCAATTGCGAGGTAAAAAAAAAAAGCGAAAACAACCGTTGGGAAATAGCTCCTCGAAGACATCTATTGTTCATAATATAAAACTTCAAAATTGTCCCTTTGTATTCATGTATTACTTATCACTCTGTGTCGTTTATCTTTGAAAATATGGAATTTTGAAATTGGATGATTCATTTTGAATAACCCTGTATTTCAAATACAAGAAAAAAAATATTAGATGGAAGTGCATATGCCTCTTTGCACACTCCCCCCCCCCCTCCCCGCGTCCACTACTGAAGCTATGAAGATTTCAACGTGGAAAAGGGAAAGCGTACTGCTACTGCCATGCCTTCATAGTAAGCTTCGCAGTTGAATTTCTTCATAGCTTAGTGCAGTGATTCCAGAATATTTTCAATTCATGGCTCCTTTTTTGAACTAAAGTTTCCCTTCGGAGCCCTATCCTTTGTGAAAGTATGGTTAATCATATGCAAGGGATAAAAATATTAGATTTTACGGTGCCCTTGTGAAAACCTGTAGCCCTCATCGGCACACGCTTTGGGATACACTGGCCTAACGCTAGAAGGATGTGGTTTGTTGTGATTTTACAACTCACACTCTAGAGAGAGAAGGGGACGAAGGCATGCGGCCTATTTGCAAATTTAATGTGGGGTGAATAACCCTGGGTGTTAAGAAATGATGAGATAGTAATAAAGTAAATATATATGTTAAAGCACAGTTTCAGAGTGTTTATTTATGTAGAATGACATTAATGTACATCTGCCATCCTGTGAGAAATGTCTGAATTGAGTTAAATAAGAAAAGCATACCTAATTTAATGTGAGAGCTTTAGTGTAGAGGTTGACATCGATATGTTGCAAAGAACCAAGCTCATTTTAAGAGGAAAAATAGTTTATTAAATGATGAAAAATCAGAAAAAAGACGGACACGCATTTCTGCGTGCTTACACCTTTAGATATTATACGCTAATCTGCATTGTAGGAGGAGCTGCTTTAGCGCAACGGAACAGTTTCCACAATCAACCATACAACAATATCATCTGACCTCAGGTGAGCCAGCAAAGGTATAATCAAAACAAAAATATTAGTATATATATTAAAAAAGACATCAAGCGAATAATAACTAAAATTAAAGTAAGAACTTACTCACTTAAAGGATGATTAACAAATGTTTGAGTATTAACTATTATGAAATTCAAAATTTAAGCTACATCACAATATCTGAAAAATTGAAAAGAAAATTAATACATAAGAAAATATCAGTAATTAAAAAAATGAAGTTCACTCCAAAGGTTAAAAAAATTTGTGGGGGAAAATAATGTCTTTTTAAGAGTTCAGACAAAAACATCATTGCACATGTTCATCAGGTAATAGCGTCATGAGTCCACAGTTTGAGATGTTCATCCCAAGTACTAGCTTCCGCTGGTCCTTCAAAAAAGCCACACTTTTGAACATCGTAAGTGTCGTTCGGTTAGATTTTCGTTACTATGCATAGACCTAAGTATATGGATTTCAGTTTGAGTTCTGGTCCCAGTTGAGTAAGTTTGATGACGACAAGATCGTGAATCTTGAAAGTAGTTGCTGGTTTTCGCCGAAGGTTGTAACTTCTTCTGTTTCCATCTTAAACTTTCAGGATTTGTTGTTTAGTTTGTTATTTTAACTCGTCACTCACGGTTGTTGACGAAATCAACTTAGATTTAAGTAAATTTGCGATATTGAATTCTTGTGGCGTTGTCGTTTTAGTACCAAACAGCAATTAGAAAAATTGGTTGGTTTGAATTAATGGCACTGATTATATTGTACCAAACACAAGATTAAGATATTAAATTTTTTAATTACAACTAATTAAAATTCAACTCCATGACAGCAAGTAAGATAAAATGTAATGAAGTTAGATAAATGGGGTAAAACCAATGTCATTTAAGAAATTCAAAATATTGCTTGGTTGGTTTAAATGGCGGCTTGGATCCCCAACCAAGCCACCAATTAAAGAAAGGGTATATGATTTAAAATGTTGGAAACGAACAGAGTTAAAAGCAGAGCATTCAATTTAAATGTGTCTCTCAGTAAAAGGACAAACACAATGATTACACATAGGGGGAATCTTCCCCCTGAAAGAGATGTTTATATGTAAGTCTAGTATGTCGGATACGTAACTGAGTTAAAACTGCATCTTGTTTTTTATTTGTAAACAGTTCCCAATGAGAAATGGTGGGTTTTAAGTGATACAGTTAATTTTCCGTTTCTAGATGCTATTGATCCTTCCAGTGGTCATAAATAGTCGTTTTAATATATTTTAATACAGGCCTGGCCAACCCGCGGGCCGCATGTACCCCTCCCCATGTCAACCTGTGGCCCGCGACACTAGGTCATCTGAATAAAAATATATTCATTAATTGTACTAAAAAGTACTAAAGAGCATTACTCCATGAGACATCGTTTCTTATCATATTACTTATGGAATACCTCAGTACATTGATTCAATCATCGTTACCAATTTTCTTCTATATTCTTGTTCAGAAATAATCACAAAGTTACGGCGCGCAGGCCATCTCGCGTGTGTGGGCGATACACAATGCACCCTAACCAGTAAACCTACTTAAGAGTACGTGTGGTTGTCACTAGAAGCGGGGAGGGAATGCGACGATTGGATCATGCGGAATAGCAGCAGTCAGTCTTTCTACAGCAAGCCTAATATATTTGATTCAGAAGTGTATGGTTCAGATAGACTAATTGCTCGATGCCTTGTGATCGCTAATAACTAAGCATCTCTCTCTCAGTATTGTGTTGTAACAGCAGAATTTTCTTTAAAATTATATTTCGTGCAAGTACATATAATTCTATAAAATATAATTTCTCTTAATTTATTATAGAATATTCTTGGTTTCTCTAATCAGGCTTGGGTGGATAAGTCGGCGACTCAAGAAGTGAAAGTATTAGTAGTTTTTAACGTGAGAATTTGAATTGATGTTGAAGGAGCCAAAATTAAAAAGGTGATGAATCGAATTCATCATATACGTACACACAACAAATGCGGCCCTCTGGAATAAAATACATTTCCAATGCGGCAAAGAGTCACAAAATATGACTTGAATGTTGTCCGACTTCAGTTTATGATTTTTTTTTTTCGTGCATCAATGATCAATGGGTGTGAAGTATGATTCGGGTGACTTAAGAGATTCCATTGAACTCATGAAATTCTTATTGGGTCAACTGGAGACATTTTTAATGCTTTGTGGATACCAGAAATCTCCGCAATAAAAACTGAACATGAAGGAGGAAGTTTAAAACAATTAAGTGAAATGTCAATTAAAACTGATGTGTCAACATGATTGAATGACTTAGAACCGTTAGTGTATATATGTTTAAAATCCAGATATTGTTAAACAAAGTCATTAAAAATTTGAATAAAAATATTTTGTACTGTGTCTGATTTATAAAATTTTTAAAAGTATTTTTAAAATTAAAATTCTGTTCGTATCAGGGTGTAAAACTTTCGTCTGCTTTTATGACAGAGATATCAGATAACACATAGCCCTCGATTAATATTTGTACTCTTCTGTGAAACGGAGTTATGGAAAACTTTTTGACATCATATAGTCTATCTAAAAATAAATTTTTATTTGAAAATAACACAGCATTAGATGATGACGATAAAATTTAAAATAATATTGAAGGAACAAATGTTGTCACCTCACGTCTAAAGAAAACTTGTATCATTCCGCATATAACAGGTCAATTGAAACGTCCCCGGCCTGACACATAGATGGCGCTACTAGAATTAAATCTATATGTTTTTTAGTTAGCCCTAACCCTCAAAAGATGCGTGTATAAATTTGACAGCTGTCGGATCATTAGTTTGGGAATTATAGCATTTTGAAAAAAGCAACTTTTGTCATTGTGAAAAAAATGGATAAAAAGGAATTTCACGTATTGATAAAATATTGCTTTTTGAAGGGAAAAAATACAGTTGAAGCAAAAACTTGGCTTGATGCCGAGTTTCCGGACACTGCTCCAGGAAAATCAACCATCAAGGATTGGTATGCTAAGTTTAGACGTGGTGAAATGAGCACCGAAGACGGTGGACGCCCAAAAGAGGTTGTTACCGACGAAAACATTAAAAAAAAATCCACAAAATGATTTTGAATGACCGTAAATTGAAATTGAATGAAATAGCAGACACTCTAAAGATATCAACTGAACGTGTACATCATATCATTCACGAATATTTGGGTATGAGAAAGCTCTGTGCAAAGTGGGTGCCGCGCGAGCTCACTTTTGACCAAAAACAACGACGAGTTGATGATTCGGAGCAGTGTTTTAAGATGATCAAGCGTAATAAACCCGAGTTTTTGCGTCGATATGTGACAATGGATGAAACACGGCTCCATCATTTTGCTCCGAAGTCCAATCGACAGTCATCCGAGTGGACTGCACACGATGAACCCGCTCCAAAGCGTGGGAAAACGCAACAGTCGGCTGTTAAGGTTATGGCGTCTGTATTTTGGGATAATTTTCATTGACTATCTTGAAAAAGAAAGGACCATCAACAGCGACTATTATTTATTGGACCGTTTGAAGGACGAAATCGCCGAAAAACGGCCGCATTTGAAGAAAAAGAAAGTGCTGCTTCACCAAGACAATGCACCGTGTCACAAGTCAGTGAAAACGATGGCAAAAATACATGAATTTGGCTTCGAATTGCTTCCTCATCCACCGTATTCTCCAGATCTGGCCCCCAGCGACTATTTCCTGTTCTCAGATCTCAAAAGAATGCTCGCTGGGAAGAAATTTTCGTCGAATGAAGAGGTGATCGCCGAAGCTGAGACCTATTTTGAAGCAAAGGACAAATCGTACTACAAAAATGGTATCGAAAAGTTGGAGGGTCGCTATAATCAGTGTATCACCCTTGAAGGGAATTATGTTAAATAAAAAAAACTAATTTTGCCAAAAAAATGTGTTTTACTATGGTAGGCCGGGGACTTTTCAATTGACCTGTTAAGCTATTGATGGGGGATATTCTGAATTCTCCGGAACAAAGTCTAAGTGCAGTATGTTGTACGGTGTTCAGTTTGCATAAAATTGTTTTTCTTCTGGCTGATCCGTACACCATGCAACCATAATCTAATTTCAAACGGATGAGAGCATAATACATGCGGAAAAGACAAGAGCAGTCGGAAACCCATGATGCATGTGATAAAACTTTTAAAATATTGCGGTTTTTAACACCATTTTCGAAGCTGTAAAACATGAGATAGAAACGTTAGTTTTTTTTTTTTGTCACAAATTAGCCATAAAAAATTAATTTCGTCTTCTACGCTGATTAAAATGTTGTTGCAATAAATTTCTGGATCCGGATGAAGTTTCCTTCGTCTACAAAAGTGAACACATGCTGTTTTTGTCAGAGAGAAGCAGAAGCCGTTTTCATTTGTACATTTTGTTACCTGTTGAAGTTGTCGTTCTAAAGAATTCATTTCCTTTCACTAGTAAGAAATTCATTTCTTTTCCCAACTTTCTTTTCACTAGTAAGAAATTTGCAGATCGGCAATGTAAATGAGAGCTTTAACAGATGAAGGGATATTTGAAATGATTTTATTTATTTTTTAAGAATGAACAGAGTGACGCTTAAAACACTGAGGCACACTTTCTTCTTGAAAAAAACATCTGAAAAGGCGGAGTCAAGTTTAGCTTTAAAATACCTGCGTTTTCAAAATTTTTGAATAAAAACTGGTAGGTTACCCCTTAAGTCGCAATCGTATAAATCCTTTAAAATACAATACCTTCAAGTCCGATTGTACGCATTCTCAATATCGAAAGAAATAGAGACAGGAAATTTATTTTGTACGAAGGCATCTCTTACTTATGTTTCTAAAGCGACTAAATTATCAACAGTAGACCTGTTTCGTCGAAAGCCACTTATTTGGAAAGACGAAAAAACTGAATTTTTTCTCCAAAACGCACTTTAGTCTGGTGTTCACCATATTTTTTCTATTACTTTAAAGAGACAACTGGTGAGGGTTATCATCGATAATTCGTTGGTTTTTTGCCAGCCTTTAAAATGGTAATAATAAGGGCATGTTTCCATAAATGTGGAAAGGTATGTTCGTTCCAGATTCTGTTATAAAAAGTTTAAAAGACTCATTAAAAAAATTTCCGACGAATACTTTATCATTTGATAAGTAATGTTGTCTGATTCTGGAGATGTTTTATGGGTATGAGAGATGGCGTTTTTTAGTTCGTGAAAAGTAAAATTAACGTTATAATTTAAATTATGTCTGGTGATAAAATTAATTTTTTTTCTTTTCAACAGCATTTTTTTAAAAAATTATCTGAATAGCTATTTGAACTGGAAGTATGAGAGAGAGAGAGATAAGGCTATAGTATTTGCGATGTCTTTCGAAAATGAAATGGTGTGGTTATTGTATTCCAAAATCGGAATTTGTTTATTTATGTACACTCCGGAGACTCGTTTAACTCTGTCCCACAATTTGTTTCCTGTATGTTACTATTAATAATCTCCACATATCTAATCCAAGATTCTCGTCGACTTCGTCACTATATTTTTCTGAAAATTGCCTCACTTTTTTGTACAAAATAAAATTGTTGAGGGTAGGGTCTTTTCCTATTAAAAACGTTCCATGACCTTCTCTGATTTTTATGAGCGTCTCTACGTCCTTCATTCTGCCTAAGTTTTGATTGATTTCTTGGTTTGGTAGAGATTATTTTAATAGATGCGTTAGCACTTTCAATGATTATTTTTGTGATGTCCTGAGTAATCTCATCAACACTGAGAGAATTTATTATTTCCTTGGAGATATTGGCAAGAGAGGAAAAAAGTGGCCAGAGTTAGCTGTTTCATAAATGTATTTGTAGTAGGAAATGGGATTATATATATGTATTATATATTCATCAGATTTTCACGATCCAAGATAATTGGAAAGTGGTGGCTATTGTAAAGTTAGGGGTCGGTTTTGAACGTTCGTTTTGAAATGGTAGGGGTACAAATTGTCATGTTTATTGAATGAAATGTGGGTAAATGAAAATAAGTCGGTTGGTTGTTGTTAAACAGGCAAAGGTTATTGTTTGAAATGACTTTTTCTATTTGATTTCCTCTCGGGTTATTTTTTGTGTTGCCCCAAAGGTTATTGTGTCCATTTAGATCCCCGAGCAAAATAAAAGGCAAGGGGAATTGATTGATGAGGTTATTGATGCATGCGGTGTTAATATATGTGTTTGGAGACAGATATAAAGTGCATATTGTAGTTAAGGTCTGAATATGAATCTGAATTTCGCTCTATCAGCCGTATGTGAATGGTCATGGTGGACACTGGTGTGCGGGTCGCACGTCTGATGGCTGATAACGATGGATCAGGTGTTGTGACAGCTGATCTGATAATCACTCTGTCCTCCCGATCTACTATGGTCCTAGGGCGACAGCTACCATCATGACGCTGAAATCTGCCATTGTCTACCCATTCTTGGCAGCATCTTCTAATCGCCGCATCGCTTCGACCCAAGACGAGCGATTCTCCGGTTTGCCCAACTTGCCTCTTTCAATCCAATGATACGACCTCTTTCAAACTCTGACAGTTGTTCATAATGAGCTCTAATCCTGCGGCGAGATTAATATTTTTAGTTGCTGAAAGGTATACTAAATCGCAATGCAACAGAAAATTTGACCATCAGATTGAGAATCGCTTTTTATATACATCTGCTTAATGCACAGTTCCGATGCGCTGCAGCTCCCGCTATTCATTCATTGGACACCAAATTTTAATCATTTGCATGTTCAGTCCAAATGTCTATGCATACGAAATTTCATTACAATCGGGCAACTCCTTCTTGCTCCGTCGTTTTTTTTTTTTTTTTTTTTGTTTGTTTGTTATAGAGTGTATTATGTGTGTGAGTGTATGTAAATAAAAAATTTCCATAAAACCAACTAACCAGAATGAATTAATCAATCATATTATCACAAAACAATCTTGACCATACAGAATTTCGAATGTGATATTCAATGCTGAATTCTGACTAAGTTCAGGGGAGAATGGTTGTTCTGACCTCAAAACACAAAATTGCTCTGTTAAGATACAACACATTTTATTATTGAAAGTTCAAATTCAGTTTTATCTTTTTAATATAGCTTTTATTTTAAAAATCATTACTCACACCCAGATACAGAGGTAAAAAAAAAAAAAAAGAAGAAGAAGAAGAAATTAACAGAAAGTCATTTTATTTTGATATGAGAATCAAGTACAATGATATCATGAACAATAATATATAGTTTTGCACTTCAAATATTTTTATGTTAAAAAAATTAATAATAAAAACATCATATAAAAAAGTTAAAGTATCATAAAAATTAATAACAAATACCCACTTTTCCTTGAACAAAGTTTTATTGATGATCAGTTTCCTTTTTTATATAAAACATGGATATTGCACACATATACAGCTCCATAATTTCATTAAAAAAAATTATTCATTTATTATTTTTGCCACAAGCATTCTAACACCAGATGGATTCACAGTTAAAGTAATATTGTCAGATGGGCAATATTTTTGGCTGTTATCAATACTAAATACATCATTAACATCATAACAATCTACATTGTCAAGTCCCAAAGAACCAACATTAGCAGAAACTTCTACTGGTCCTCCTAGAGTTCGACGATTGAAGAATACCAAAGCATACGAATATTTTCCAGCTCTAGTCATGGGATTGATTGGTCGTTTCCAAATTTCAATATTGCTTTTCTAAGAATTAAATATTAATTGTGAGCAATTAGCAAACATTCCTTTAAAAGCAAACAATACCAATAAGAGAAAAATCATTAATATTTGAATATGTTTTTAAATAACAAAGAACTTCTTTTATACTGCTCCAAAAACTAATTTTATAAAGGAGAATTACAACTGATGACAAAATATATAAGCTGTAGTTTTGAGGTTTTTTTATAAAAGTCAAGTTTTTGTAATAAGTAAGAACTGTTTAGTTAATACACAATCTTATTATTATATTACTTTATTTATGTGAACTGTAACTAATGGTAGCTCTGAAAAATAAAATTGTTGATAATCTCATTGAAAATCAACGTAACTTACTTGATAAATACGTTTTCCCATTATACCTGATGGATCTTGATTGACAGCAATGACATCTTTGTTTAAAAGCAGTGCTTTAAACTTAGGGTCAATAGAACGCAAATCATTGGACACCAATAAAGGACTAGCCATTATAGCCCACAAAGCAAATTGTGCTCGTGCTTCTTCATAACTGAGACCAAAATTTCCAGCTAATATCTATAAAAATGTAGACAATTTAAATTGTTAAAACTATTAAAATATATATAACTACATCGACGAAACAAATTACCTTTATATATATTTTCATAGCAAAAAGCTTAATATAATCGATCGGATAAAGTATATTATTACTCTATATTCTTTTCATAAAGATGTATCAATTAAATTTATATCTTGAAAGTAACTAAATTGAAAAATGATCATTAAAAGCACAAATTAGCTCAAATTAGGAATCTCACAACATTATAATTAAACATTTTTTATATTCAGTTTTGTAAAGATATTAATATTAAGTAAATCTGCTTTCTTTTTATTTGCTTCCTATGCCAAAGTTATCTTCTACTCGATAAAATAAACTGAACATGCTCGACTTATAATACCAAAAAATAATTAAGTTTAATAACAGAGAGATGCATACAGAATAAAATTAAGAGAGATTTTCAAAAGAAATAATGCCCATTAGAGAGATTTAGTCCCTCACATAGTATTTCCAAAGATGGAATATTGTTTATGTCAATAATAATGAAATGGAGATAAAAATTGAAAAGAGCTCAGTATATAAAAGTTACATTATTCACTTTTATGCCTGAAAAAATTTGCTCATTAGAGAAAAAATTTCTAACATTCTAAACAGCACTTCATTTTTTTTACAGAGTTATAGTATTACTGAACTTAATATCAATAAAATTAGTTGAGAGTGTTGACTTTTTAATTAATGTGATACTGTACATATTTGGGTCAAAAGTAATTATTCAAAATACATAAAAATATGCCAATGCATATATCTATAATACATTTAAGTACAAAATGATGTAAGTCTAAAATTAAGACAAGAATTTTCAATTCTTTTAAAAGAAAAACTGATCGCACAAATTTTTGCTACCCAGATCATTTTTTTTTTAAATCTATAAATTCCCTTCACTCGAAATATGAACATGAAAATATATTTTAAAGCATGAGAAAATCATAAAACAAAACATATGAATATATATATATATATATATATACAGAAAAAACATTCCAGCATTCAAGCTTAAATGTTTGTAAAAAAAAGTCTTACAATCGTTATTATATGGTCTTTCAGATTACTCTTACAAACCCAAGTATACTGATTATTTCAAATAATGTTAGTTAACATTTATCTTTCCTGACAAGAAAATAAAAATAAAAAAAAAAACATGTAAAATATTTGAATGTCTCTTATAATTTCCAATAAATGGAACAAAACTCATATAATTTTTTTACAGAAAGTCAAATTTTTTATAATTTAACCATAAACATAAAAAAATAATAATAATAATAGCAAGTAAATATATTGAGATTCATAACAATTCAGTTACAAACATATATACAAACATATAAGGAAATAAAGTTGCAGAATATTTTGAAATGTATGGGGGCACTGTAAGAGTATTGAGAAATTCATTGTAATCCTCCTGTAAATGTACAGAATATGTTTTGATGCCTGTCTGTCTAACCAAGTTGGTAGAGCCAGAAAATGACAGTTTTTCTTGATCTTAACAAAAGTAAACACATTATAAAAACTATGAAAATTTCCCCCTTTTTCCCTCCTGTCAAAATTGTTTTCTAAAAAAAGAGAGAAAGAGAGAAACACTTTCTATTCAAAATTAAATGCAGTTTCTATTAATATTAAATGCAGTTTCTATTAATTATTAAATGCAGTGACATTTCAAACTTTGTAACAAATATAGAAATAAATAAAATTGACTAGAAAAACGAAACTACAAAACACGACACATTTCATTGCAATTTTTTAAAATTTTACAATTCGAGTATTTATTTATGTGTAATTATGAGAAAAAATTTATTAATACCATATCAGGATCATTCCAGTGACCAGGACCTGCGGCTGCAACCAATTCATCTTGATGAGAGGCATAAAAATCTACTATAGATAAAACGCTGGCCCAAGAGTCTTCAATATCATCAAAATTTCTCCATAAATTGCAATGTTTTGCAATTTCTGTATAGTCAGGCTTTAAAAAAACTTGCATTATTACAATATTACTTTTAAATATGTTATATGAAACTCTGAAAACAAGTTTGTATATGGTTAAAAAAAATTTTTTTTTTTACTAATAAGGTGAGATTGTAGAGCTAAATCAGTGGTTCCGGAGGATTAAAAAAATTGAATTGATTCCGGAGGATTAAGAATTTGAATTATTCCTGAATAAAATTTTTTTTAATTGATTTGGGGGTCCCTGAACAATGTCAGGGGGTTCACGCAAGATTTAATATAAAAGAATAAAACTGTGATTCATTTTTATTATTATGGAAATTTAAATAATTAACAATAATTACTTAAGTACTGAGCGTTATGTAGTACCTTTTGTGAATGAACATTGACAAAATTTATTTGCACCGATTTGTCACTTGTAGTAACAAAGATGTGTATAACTTGTTTTAATGTTATTACTAAAATTTAGTTATTGTTCAATTTACTTCAATAAATTCAAGCTTTCAATTTCCATCAACGCGCTAACAACAAAATAATAAAGAAATAACAATTAAAAAAACTGATATAATCCCTCAAAAACGAAATTTAAAAAAAAAAAAATCCACTGACGCACGCTTATGATTTAATAGTTCTAGACAGTGCCAGCTACTGAAGTTAATAACAAGTATGGCATGGTGTGAGACAGACGGCCGAAAACAGGTTTATACAGGAACGCAATAAAGCAGCTACATGCATTAACTTGTTTACAGTATAAACTATAAAATAGTCATACATCTAATAAACAATTTAGTTCTATGTTATGCTGATACGAAGTGCATAAACAAATTTTCCCAGTCTAAGACAAAAAAAAAAGTTTTGTATCGTTAATTGGAAGTTTTGATATAGTTGCAGTTTTTGTATTGTTACGCAGATAATGAACTTTTGTTACGTAAGTATATTTGAATAAAACTGATCTCTTGAAAAAATTACACATCACATTTTTCAATATAGCAATCCCTTATCGTTAGTTAAGGGATTCTTATATTGGAAAAAGTAACCCCTATATACATATTGAAGAAGTAAAAAGTTAAAAATGTAATTCCTTAACGTTAGATAAAGGTTTACTTTTTTTATTAAAAACTTAAGAAGAGATCGTAAGTAGTTTTTTTTAAATACACATGTTTTTTGAAAGAAGTTAATTATTGAGAATTATATTTTATTTAAAAGTTACATGAAATTTTATCCTTACATCAAATAATTAATTCAAAAGGGCTTTACTGCAGCATTCCATTGGAAAAGTTAATTATAATTTGCAGTGGTTTCCGGCAAATAAAACATTTGATATACAAATTTTCTTACATCCTTTTTTGCCCTTTTTAACAGATAACAATATGAGGGAGCCGAAGAAAAAATGTCAACAATACAGTGTTGAATATTTGAAATTTGGCTTTATTTCATCACCAGAAAATAGTACTTTACCTATGTGTCTTTTATGTAACAAAACTATGTCAAATGATTCAATTAAACCTTCCAAGATTAAGGAACATTTAATAAAAAATCTATAGTGACAAAAAAGATAACATTTTTTCAAACGGTCAAAGAAAAATATTTGAAAACACCGTCACTGAAACAACTCTTAGGGACAACTTCTAAGCGAGATGACAATATAGACTTAGTGCTTCTTATAATATTTCTTTATTGATCGCAAAGTTCGGAAAGCCGTACACTATTGGTGAAGAACGGTAAAAGAGGTTATACGCACCGTGTTGCACAATCCAGCTTCCAACATTATAAAAAGAATTCCGATGAGTAATAATACAGTACAAAGAAAGATCGACGAAATGGCTCAGTGCGTAGATAATTATTTATGTGAGTACTTAAAAAACATCTGAATTTTCTATATAGCTTGACGAGAATCCTTTTTACCAGGAAATGTAGCTTTAATTTTAGCTTATGTAAGATTTGTAAAAGAAGAAAATTTTTTCCAAGAATTGTTATTTGCTAAATATTTGGAAACCGATAAGAAAGGTGAAACATTAGTTACTGAATGAAAAATATTTTTCGATGTAAAAGCTATACCTTTGACTAATATAATTTCTGTTGCTACTGACGGTGCTCCGGAAATGGTAGGAAGATACCGAGGATATCTGACATACTTAAAACAAGCTATACCGAATGCATTTTCAGTACATTGTCATTCATCGACATCATTTAGTCGCAAAGAATCTTAGTGAACGTTTGCATGGATCACTGGATTATGTCATCAGAGCAGAAATAATCAAATAATGAAAAAATAAAAATAAAATAAAATAAATAGGAATGCGTTTTATTAAATGCATTCCTTAATAAAATCAAAAGGAATGCGTTCAATAAGAGATTATTTGCTCAACTTTGTTTGGATAATGATGAAAACAATAATCCTTTACTACTTCACACAGAAGTAAGTTGGTTATCTATGTTAACGCTTGGATGTGCTATCACCGCGCCACCTGTAAATAAGGAACTTAACTGTTGATACCAACCGTAACGGAGGAGGAGAGTGGGAAGCGCTTGTCGTGTATGTAAGTGAAATGGTAAAATAACCTATCTGTGACGGCACCATGTGCAGGTGTCTTGTGAATCATTAAAGAAATTTATTTCATACAGTCCATTGGGTAAATGTATCATTGTGCGAGTAACCTATGGAACTTTAATATTGTGTAGTGAAAGGTCCAATCTATGAGTGCATGTTTAAATCGATTTTATTCGCTCTATGATTTAATGTTGGAATTCCTGGAAAGCAAAGAAAATGATTTGCGACACAATTTAATTAATTCAAAAATGACATAGCCTATATGACTGATTTATTTGCCAAATTTAACGAAACTAATCTGAAACTACAAGATGACCAATTAAATTTAATCAAAATTAAAAGCGCAATATCAGCGTTTGTAGCAAAACTCTTTCTGTACAAACAAAACTTGTGATGCAGAGAATGTTCTGTTTCCAAATCTTTCGAAATAGCAAAATAGAGATAAAGATTTACTTGCTTACTGTCAACACCTAACGGTTCTTCATGCAGACCTGAACCAAAGATTTGAAGACATTCTTCATTTGGATATTTCCGACTGGGTGTTGAACCCTTTTGCGCGTGGACAAACTCAGATACCAAATACAGATGAATACATACTAATACAAGAGCAGCTTATTGAAATATCCACAAATGAGGAACTTAAGCCAATGTTTGAACAAGGATATTACAAATTCTAGTAACAAAAACAGATCCTTATTTTATATCCTGAGTTATGGGCTACTGTACAAAAGTAGTTGACTCCTTTCCCGTCTTCCTATTTGGTAGTACGTAGATTCAGCGTCGTTATGAACCTCATCACACACAAAAAAAGAAACCGACTAGAAATTAATGCTCGTAGGAATTTGCGGTTTCTACTCACAAACATTGAGCCGGAAATAAATACACTCATAACGTCTCAAGTTCATCCAAGTCATTAATTTTTTTTAAAAAATTTATTTTAAACAAAAGTTATAATTTCAATAAATACTCCTTCAAAAAATATCTTTTTAAAATTTGTAATTTTTATACAATACATTTATGTGGCTTTTTCACTTGGGGGTCCGTTAGCAAGTTTTGGCTATAAAAAGGGGTCCATGGGTCAAAAAAGTTTGGGAATCACTGTGCTAAATCATCGAAAAATAAGTAAAGGATGTGTTAATTTCTTAAGTATACTTTTGACAAAAATACTCGTTTAATACATAATTTGTCTCATTTAGAAACATTAAGGGGTTTCAATAGTTGAAAAGACATAAAACACATAACCTCCATGGATGACACAGCAAAGGAATACCGAATTTTATAATATGACTAACCTATAAGCATGCAGTTATAAATAAAAAAAAAAGTCAATAATTTATAATACTTAAAAATGTATAATAATTTAAATAATTTTTAAAAAACATTTCAAATTTTGTAAGAATTAACATTAAAATGGAGAATTTTTTAACACCAGATTTTGCAATAACATTTAAACATTTCATTTTCTGCTTACATCCATTCCAGCATCAACTTGATAGGCAGGCCAACTGCATGAAAATACTATAGGGCGACCACTATTATTCAAAGCAATTGTTATCTGAGGATACACTATAAACAAAAATATGACATCAACAAGGGATTGATGAATTGTAAACAAGAACAAAGAAATGTACATAAATATTAAAATCACAAAATTATAAACACACTACAATAAATATTCATTAAATTTGCAGTTCATAATATTTAGATATAACAGGTCAATTGAAAAGTCCCCGGCCTGACACATAGATGGCGCTACTAGAATTAAATCCATATGTTTTTTAGTTAGCCCTAACCCTCAAAAGATGCGTGTATAAATTTGACAGCTGTCGGATCATTAGTTTGTGAATTATAGCATTTTGAAAAAAGCAACTTTTGTTATTGTGAAAAAAATGGATGAAAAGGAATTTCGCGTGTTGATAAAATATTGCTTTTTGAAGGGAAAAAATACAGTTGAAGCAAAAACTTGGCTTGATGCCGAGTTTCCGGACACTGCCCCAGGAAAATCAAGCATCAAGGATTGGTATGTTGAGTTTAGACGTGGTGAAATGAGCACCGAAGACGGTGGACGCCCAAAAGAGGTTGTTACCGACGAAAACATTAAAAAAAATCCACAAAATGATTTTGAATGACCGTAAATTGAAATTGAATGAAATAGCAGACACTCTAAAGATATCAACTGAACGTGTACATCATATCATTCACGAATATTTGGGTATGAGAAAGCTCTGTGCAAAGTGGGTGCCGCGCGAGCTCACTTTTGACCAAAAACAACGACGAGTTGATCATTCGGAGCAGTGTTTGAAGATGATCAAGCGTAATAAACCCGAGTTTTTGCGTCGATATGTGACAATGGATGAAACACGGCTCCATCATTTCGCTCCGAAGTCCAATCGACAGTCATCCGAGTGGACTGCACACGATGAACCCGCTCCAAAGCGTGGGAAAACGCAACAGTCGGCTGTTAAGGTTATGGCGTCTGTATTTTGGGATAATTTTTATTGACTATCTTGAAAAAGAAAGGACCATCAACAGCGACTATTATTTATTGGACCGTTTGAAGGACGAAATCGCCGAAAAACGGCCGCATTTGAAGAAAAAGAAAGTGCTGCTTCACCAAGACAATGCACCGTGTCACAAGTCAGTGAAAACGATGGCAAAAATACATGAATTGGGCTTCGAATTGCTTCCTCATCCGCCGTATTCTCCAGATCTGGCCCCCAGCGACTATTTCCTGTTCTCAGATCTCAAAAGAATGCTCGCTGGGAAGAAATTTTCGTCGAATGAAGAGGTGATCGCCGAAGCTGAGACCTATTTTGAAGCAAAGGACAAATCGTACTACAAAAATGGTATCGAAAAGTTGGAGGGTCGCTATAATCAGTGTATCACCCTTGAAGGGAATTATGTTAAATAAAAAAAACTAATTTTGCCAAAAAAATGTGTTTTACTATGGTAGGCCGGGGACTTTTCAATTGACCTGTTATAACAATTAAACAAATAAAGAGAAAATAATGGGAATATTACAAACAAACAGAAAAACATTAAATACTATTTAAATTTTAATAAATTGTTTAATTATGATGAAATTTTTAGGACTAAGTAATTATAGGATATTTAATCAAAAACGTGATAATATTCCTTAAACTATATGTGTATGAAAAAAGGGTCTCATATTCATTCATTATTATCTTAGGAAGAATATAAATATGATATATTCACAATATAGATTCAAAATACACATTTTAATAGCAATTAAGAAACAGATTTCTATAAATAAATACTTCATTTCACATATTTGTTTAAATAAGTGAAAAATAAAAGGAAATAGTAAGATAAATTACTTAAAAAATGTATAATGATACTTCAGAATTCATTATCATACACATCTCTTTTTTTAATTTAATGTTCTAAAATAAATTATTAGTAGATTTTAGTGCATATTAGTTTAAAGAAATGAAATTTTTATGATTTTACCAATTGATTGGATTTTATTTCAAGCAGGGATTGTATATATACTCATGTACAAAATAAAGAAAATTTCCAAATTACGTTTGTTTTTACAAAAAGTATAGAACCAAAGTTACTAATTAAGCAAATATTCAGAGTCGAATATATAAGTGTACACGTGCGTGTCTGCAAAGCTGTGACTGTGGAGGGGATATAAGTGCACTATGGGTTGTCGGCTATTCGTGTGCTCGTATTCCTCCATGACATTTACCATGCTTCTCGCAAGAAATGGGTCCATTTTAAGACATCAGGTAAAATGAGTAGCCGCAAACATATAAATTATGGAATTAGATGGAGAATTGTCGGTAGATTGGAGGCAGGTCAATCACAAGCGCAAGTGACTAAAGAACTCAATGTAATGCCCAGCGTTGTCTGAAATTGGTAGAGACAGTTTCAGGACATTGGATTCATATCGAGAGGCCCTGGACAATGTCGACCAAAATCAACAATGAGGAAGGATCGTTATTTAGCACTTTCAGCACGGTTACACACGACAGCTACAACTTCCATGTAAACAGTATGCAGCCACTGGAACCCAAGTTTCAAGGTCTACAGTTGCCCGAAGGTTTTTTGGCTGCTTGGGTGGTTGCGTTAGGTTGAAATAAAAGATATGATGCCTAGATACCTATTTACACCATTTTTATTACAATTTAATTTCATATGCTAAGGTTGATATTAACAATGTAAAGTGCTTGTCATACTTGCATTTGCAATACCAAAGTAACATTTTGATTGCACGTCGCACGCTTGCAATGTCCTCGGACATGAAGTTCTAGTCGAACGTTTAGTAGAGCTCTGATTGTCTCTTCTCTTTGGAAATTTTAGGTTGAATGGAAATGACCACGCCTCTTCCGAAACCACGGGACATAATCCTTTGTTTTGGTTGGATAGCTGAAAGTAGTAAACTAGTTATAGGTCCTGAGAATTCAGCTGTGCGGGGCAGGAATTGACACCAGGCTAAACTGGACACCTGAAGTGGGGGTGTTCTTGGTTCCCAGGAAAATCGGATTCTATAAGGTCAAAGTTCATGAGAAACGAAAATGTTGTTTGTCCTTTCTTACAAGTCCAGATGTCTTTAATGAGGACCTCGTCCGGATGTAAGGGGGACAACTAACGAACTTGCTACGTGTAGTCGCCGCAGTTTCTTGAGAGAGGGCTGTATGCCAGAAAACCTGTTGTTTGCGTCCCGCTCACAGCAACACGCAAGACAGCGCGTTTAGTATGATGCAGACAATATGGGCCTTAAATTGAACATCGTGCTTTTTATAGATAAGTCGAGATTGAGCCTGGACACTGATTCTCGGCATGCCTGTATCTCGAGAGTATCTGGAACACGATATCATCAGGAAAAAGAATCGTTCCAGTGGCGGAGGTGAAATAGTTTGGACTGGCATTATGTTGGACGACCGCACATCCCTGCATGTGTTTTACAAAGGTTCCCTGACTGCTATAAGGTAAAGAGAGATAGTGGAGCCCTGTGTTCGACTTTTCAAGGGCATAGTTGGTTCTGGATTCCTGTTAATAAACAACAATGCTCGTCCCCATAGGGCTGAGCTGGTTGACGATTACCTGGAAAGTGAGGATATTCGTCGCATGGATTGGCCAGCCAGATCTCCTTACCTGAACCCCACAAAATATGCCTGGAACACTTTTGGGAGAGCAACTGCATCATGCCATTCCTGTTTAAGAACCATCCAGAAGCTAAAAAACTGCCTTGATGCAGGAATGAGATAGACTGTCGCTGGGACTCCTTAACTGCCTCCTGTCCATTATGCCGTCAAGCTATGTGACTTGTCGGCTGAGCCATGAGAGGACCATAACACATATTAGATTCATTTTCAGTTCGATATCAAAAAGCAGATTTTGGACATCCCTAAGCATCTACGAGCTTTACTGATAATCGTGTTTATATAAAATGATTTTTGAACAGTACATATCTTTCTCTGTTATAAATGTATATTCTTACAAAATTTCATTAAAATCTGTCCATTACTTTCTTAGAAATTCGAAGTAATGTGCAAATTCTCCAAATTTGGCACACGAGTGTACATGCATCAAAATTTGACACCAGATTAAAATACAAGTTTCTTAATGTAATAAACCTAATTTTATTTTGCTCAATTGTGATTTTCTTTTATTTCACTGAGTTCAATGTTAGCTTTTATTACTCCTTGAAGTTTAAAAAATACAGTATATTGTAATATTTACAGATTAATGTCATAAAAGCGATTGAAAAATTCTACATCTAGTCTAGTAAATTTCTCATGTGCGGTACTAATGAAATTTTAAAAAAAAAGTATATATTTTTGAACTTCCCCAAATTTTACACAGGTATCAGAAACACAAAGAAGTGGAATTTTAATAAAAAAAGAATTTTTTAAAATCATGTTCAGTGCAAAAGAAACCTAGAAAAACACTAATAATAAGATAACATTGTACACATATACATGCTGAAGAATATAGATGGTAAAATGTTTCTTTAATGAGATTAAGGTTTTTAAAATTCAATTTATTCTTCAGCATAATCTTGGGGGGGGGGGGTTTCAGTACACTCAAGGTATATTGACATAATTAGGATCACGAGTTGAATGTATGATTCTAAATGTTCATCACAAAAAAATGAAAATAATCCGGATCTGTTGCAAATACTTCATTTATACAAATGGTTGCAATTTTCTAAAATTTCTGAAATTAAATTTTGAAAAAAAAATTGGAGAAGTGATACCCAATCGTAAATTAAATAAATAAAAAAAAATTAATGCAAACTAACGTTCTTAATTTTATTTTAACGAATATAAAGGATTTAATGTAGAACACTAAAAAGCATAATTTATAAATGGAATTTGAATTATGAAAATTACAATAAAATAAATTATACTTGCATTGATCCATATCAGTAGGCTCAGCATAACAGCCATCAACTTTTAACATATCAATACCCCACTCAGCAAATGTTTGTGCATCGATATCATAATATCCAAGACTTCCAGGATACCCAGCACATGTTTTAGAACCACAATCAGTATAAATACCTAATTTCAAGCCCTTTGAATGTACCTGCACAGTATATATAACAATTACAAAATATTTTTAATCAAGTACATTAAATTTTACATTAATATTGGATGACACAAAATCTCTTAAATACAAATGTTTATGTTTTCTTGTTACTTATTTCTTTTCATATTTTTTAGCCACCGAAGGGGCTATTGTTTTAGGAGGGGAGTTTTGGCGTATCTGATCCCTTTTCAATATTTTTACCTTTTTCTTTAATTTTAATTACATTTAGCTTAAATATATTCACTTAAATAATATATATATATATATATATATATATATATATATATATATATATATATATATCGTTTGCTTTAATTTTAATTACATGTAACTTATATAGTTGTCCATTTCAATATTTAATCGTTTACTTTAATTCTAATATTTAATCGAGTAATCAATTTTTTAAAAAAGGTTAGCACTTTAGGTGGCTAAATCTGTTCTTTGCAAAACTTTGCATAGAAATTTTTTCTTTTTGCATTCCAGAAAAATTAGCCGTAACCTTGTTGCCTGACAAAGTACTTATTCTTGACAATAGATTATAGATACGTAACATTTGATTTGTCAGAAAATTATTCATTCTTACACTACAAGTGGCGTATTCAAAAGAGGCGTGCAAAGAGACATACACACACACACCAAGTTTTTTTTTTTCAAATTGAAATATTTCAAGATAATTATTTTATTATACTATTATAGATGCTCTAAACTTTAAGAGAAATGAACTTTTTTTTCTTCATGCTTTAATTTTTTCATCAATAAGAGGAAAAATGATTCCAAGCTAACCGATTCCTGAGAAAAGAACAGAAAAGTATTTGCTGTCTCCCAAATGTTTCAAGGTGAAGAGAGGAGAGTCTTGAGGCATTCTTTCCTTCAAGACAGTGATTTCTGAGCACCTAAAACAAATCTTCGGATACGCTCATCTCAGCATATCACCTCTTTGAGGAGTTTAATAATCCACTAGCGATAATCTCAGCTTTTCGTAAACGAACAGTAGTCAGGAAATCTGGGTCGACGTATTTTCTTTTGATCAAATAGTTAAGTTTATAATTTTATAACTTTTAATTTGCTTGAATCTTTTTCTTAATTTTTTCATTCGGCAATGAGTAAGAGGAAATAGCAGTAGCTTTTAAATTATTTTAACACTGGCGGGGAAAAAATTGTAATTGTCAATTTAAAGCAGAAAAGTATACATTAAGTAACAAAGAAGTAGAAAACTCCCTACCTGAATCGGAAACAGAAATCCTAGTACAGAACTCAAGAATTCTCTATTGTTCAGAAATTACCCAAATTGATATAGCAATGAGACTCATTTTCTGGCAATGACGCAAAAGCCGGATTCAGATCTTGCGCCATAAACTTACATTTATTCACTCACTGCATTCTATTAAACCTCGTTCAACAAATTGCATTCGACCATGGCCGACAGATGAAATCCGACTGCGAGTCAATATTTATTCTCGAAAACTTATGCAAAAAGCATGAATGGAAGAGAAGGGCATCCTCGGGTCTTATGTATATATACCTCTAGCGAAGCAGTGAAGTCGTGATAGGTTTTTGATTTTTCCTGTTGCTTCGTCTTGCATCTTAAAACTATTACTTATAATCATTTATGTTAATTTAAAGTAAAATCATACTTTTATTATTTCTAGAATTAGTTTGTTGAATAAAAGTCTCTAGTTGAGATTATTCCTTGCTCTTTATTTGACTTGCGCGTACTTTCTACGTGACAATATAAAAGCAGCAATGCAATTTGAAAATTATGACATATCAAATTACGTCAATTGTAAGCTACCTGACAGTAAATATTAGCCTATATTTTAGAACAATTTTGAATGCCAACAGCTACGTGTATGTTTCTAAGTTTTTCGTATGGTTATGAAAAAGTGAAGAGAAAATTTCAGCATAATTTACTGTTACCCATCGCTCACTTATTCCAAAGCTGAAGATAGAATTTTCTGCAAATATTTTGTAGTGTATTCCAAGGAATGTGCAGGCAAATCAAACAGTCAACCTTTAGGAGCAATTAATTAATCAGCCTTTTTGTTTCTGGTGCAGATCGACAGAACTCCGTGAGCATCAAGGGGGAAAAAAAACATCATACAAGTCAAAATAAGAGAAACATTCCCATCGGCATTATATGAATACGATCCATATCATACGCCCCATGTCATTTCCGGTCACCCACCCGGTGCGGTGACCGGGAATGACAGAACAGTCCCACTGTAGCTCATGCATGTCGTAAGAGGCAACTAAAATGGGTACCCAGCGTCTGGGGGGTATAGCCGGGCATCCCGACCCTGGAGAAAATATCAGGAAACCTCAGGGACTTGCCTTCTTCTGTTAAGTACGGGCATCATGACCCCGAGGCACCTTCGAGATTTTTTTTCTTTCCTATGGGATTTACTATCTTTGGTAAACACGGGTGACGCACCGCCGGGTTACCCTAGCGATCCTTCCCTATTTTCGACCCTCCTTCTAGTCAACCAATTTGTGTCGCGCCCCCCCCCAATTTTTTCCCGTCTAGACCACAATTAAATCTTTGTTTTGGTGCAGCATAGCCACGTCTGACTCTTGCGCCACAATAACCTTTACATTCACTACATGAATACATAGCGTTTCTCATTCTTTAAATTTGGAAATTTCAGACGCATGCCAAATTAAAGGTATTCGTAATTTTATCTGAGTCGTTAAAAAATGTTATTCGCTCCTGAATACTCCAGAAAGAAATGTGGCCGCAGTAACCTAGTGATCAAAGTCACGGACTTGCGGCTGGCAGTTTTCGTCGAGTCGTGGGTTCAAGCTTTGATACCACTCAAGACCCGCCGTGTAGCCAGGGCTAACGCATGTTAAATTAGTCGAGGCTCAAAGTCCTCCCATGGGAGTGGTGTGGAAGTTTGGAGATAGATGTTCCAGTTCAGGTGTCGTCCTCATCACTGGACCGAGGTTGACCGTCGCAAACAGCCCTCGTACTGCTTCAGTACGACGTTAATAAAACCAATAAATCAATCCTGAAAGAAATAGTGTTGTGCAATATAGTGTATTAGAGTTGTGCTAGTCTTCCAAAAAAGAAGCATTGAAAAATTATCTCCTACGACTTGGATAGAGCGACATGAATCTATTATGGTGATGGTGGACTTTCTGCATCATTTGATTCATGTTCTTAAATTAATTAGAAATTGGCATGATAAATGTGTGTGTGTGTGTGTGTGAGAGAGAGAGAGAGAGAGAGGTCTACATTCTTTTAAATTCATTGAAAAGTTCTAGTTTTTTCATTACTTTTATTTTCGATGGAATAAAATATTTTCTCTTATGTTGCCCTTATTTAGGATTTTGCAATCTAAAGCAGTGGACTTCATTGCTGCAGTTAATCAGAGACAGGTTTCAATACTATTTTTTTAATATATGAATCTGTTTTAAACCGAATAATAGATGAGGACTATAAAATTGTTCTTTCACGACTTGCAAAAAAAAAAAAAAAAAAAAAAATCCTCATTCTATTATCCCAGAAGAATCACCTGAATCTTATTTTAGAATAGAAATTTTTAGTCAGTTTTTGGATGCTGTAATTTTACAATTAATTTAAGAAGGTCGCAAAATGGAATGCAGTTATTAATTCATTAAATATTTTAATAACATTGAAGAATTATCTCATATCTGCAAATGGGAAAATAAATTAGAAATACTGAAAGAAATATACGAGTATTCTTCAGATTGTAATATTAGTATTCTGACTACAAAATAATAGCTATGATAGAAGAAATTACTGGTACAATAGACTAGAGTAACTGCTATAGAAGCGTTACAAGAGTGCAACGTAGATACTATCCCAAATATCCATAAATTGTAAAAAAATTTTAGACAACTTTGCCTGTTACAACATGTACTGCTGAAAGATAGTTTTCACAACTATGAAATATTTTTAAAAAAATTACTTAAGAAACAGTATTTCTGAAATGCGTTCAAATGGACTCTGTTTGTGATACATAAAAATATATCTAAGTGAAGAAGTCTAAAATATTTTGCAAAAACAAAAAAAAGTAAAAGAAATATGCCTGTAAAATCAAATATATACAGAATTTTTCATTTCATTATACTCGCACCTTTTTAAATACTTTTTAAATTAGGCAGTTTTTCCAATCGTAAAATGATTTTTATCAGTTTTTCAATCATGTTGGTTTCTCCCGATTCTCGTTGGTAATTTTTTTTTATTCTTATGGTATCTTTATTATTTTTCTTAAATGGCCTTTATTTTTGTAACTTAATAAAAATTATATTAATCCTTGAACAGTTATAAATAGGAGAAATAATACTGATATAGCATATTCTTCAGTTTTTACCATGTGGTAAATCCAATCGGAAGAAATTGCTTCTTTCATGGCAGTAACAATAAGCACTCAAAATTAATTTCTGGGTATGCCACTGTACACATTACTATAATAAAACAGTTTCGACCAGATAAAATGTTTTGAATATTTAATATCATAAATAAATAGTACAGGAAGATATCAGATGAAATGGTGAATTTATACAAGAGGGTAATCAGGATTTAGTCAAATTTTCTAACCTTTAAGTAAAAAGACACTGTGATAAGCAAGATTCACATAAAGTAAAAAAAAAAAAAAAAAGAAAGAAAGAAGAAATTATTATATTCAATACAAGCCAAAATAAAATTTGCATATAGGGATAGGAATTTCTTTTATGGTTTCTGTTCTTTAACTTATTGTTGAAATTCCTCAAGCAAAACCTTAAATTTATTCAAATGAATTTAACACTACAGAATTACTACATATAAACACATTTGAGGAAAAATCGAGATAGTTAATTTTTTTGAGATATCGTTTTGTTTTATATTAAAAAGCAGAAAATAATTTTGTAAATTTATCAGCACAAAGCATTTCAATATGAGTATTTTTTTTATATATATATTTGCACAATTCAAAATAAATTAATTCAAGTAAATGCTGGTAATAAAGAATTTGAAACCGCTTTACCATTGTTAATACATTGTGAATTTAAGATATAAGTGTAAGCTCGGAAACCGAATAGTAATTTATTAAATATTATTTAATATATCATTACAACCATGGGCAATGCATCTTAAGAGTTTAAATATGTTCTACAATAAGTAAGTACATTACAAATATAGCATCACATACCAAAATCTCGAAGCAGAAATATTCAAAAACTTAAAGAAACCGAAGTAAGTTTGAATATTTAACATTATTTTTTACCAAAAAAAAAAAAAAAAAAAAAAAAAAAAAACCCTCAAGATTCCATGTTTGTTCATTGATACATTTTTGTAAAACAATAATGATAAAAATGAGAAATATTTCAATGACAGTGAAATCAAATATTTCAAATGAAATTGAGAATTTCACAAACATTAATGTAATAAATAAAAACAGTACTTAGAAGAATAGCTTTTCTATCACAAGAAAAAAATTTAGGGCAAATAAAAGTAAAAATTTAAGGTTAAAATAATTGACGTAAATTGAAAAATACCTTCTCCATACAGAAAGTCACTTTAAACCAAAAATAATAATGAAAGCTGGAAAAAAGAAACTGAAAATGCTATGGTATTCCAAAAGTATGATGAATCATTGGAAAAATATGAAAATTATAGATAATTTAAAATTTTATTTTCCAAATATCTACGATCTAATTCATAGATTAAAAACATCAGTAAATAAGGCCGAATGTAGTAAATAAAATAAGATAAATGCTTCAAAATAATTTTAAAATATAAACTTTTAAAAATTTTAAACTCCTCACATACCCTTCTGAAGTGAGCCAAACATTCGAAGTCAGATACAAGAGTCATTTTTAAAAAAAAAGGTGGGAGGAGGGGGCATTTTGTGTGTGTGGTTTACTCTTACTTAAACTTCTTTCATAAAAATTTTAGTCTTTTTTTAAGAATAATACAAAGGTACTGATTTATTTAAGAAATTTAAACTTATTCTTTTGGGATTCTGTAAATTTAAATTATAACATATATTTAACATTTCTCTTAAAACCAAACTTTTCCAGTAGATCAAACATATTGCTAACATAGGAAATAATGGTAAAAGAATTATATTAACAAAAATACCCAAAAAATATAGTTTATCTCTCTTTTACAATTCAAATAATAGTAATTTTAAACTAAGTTTCATGGCAGATTATTTTTAAACTTCCCAACTTTTGTATATTTATAAATATAATTAAAACTTTCAAACATAGTAACCACAAAATTTAAAAAATTATCCTTCAAGTATTATATTTTTCTTAACAATTCATAGCATAAACTGTATAAATTTTATTTTGCAAAAAATAAACTATTTCTTTAAAATTCAAGAAATAACTTTTGCTTAGTAATAAAATACCTTTTCTCCTAAAAATTTTTGAAATATTTCATCTAATATTTACTTTAAAAACACATAATTGTTGTATTTTATACAAGTGATTGGAACAGTAAAAATATATGTATAAATATTTTGGGCCCAAAATGCCATTGATTGTGCATCTAGTAAAAATATATGGATTAAAAAAGCACTCCCTCCCCAATCCTACAATTTCAAAAAAAAAAAAAAAAAAAAAAAATCTTTAACTGTTATTCATATTAATATATCAAGAATAATGCATACATTAAAAAAAGATGAAATATCTTTGATTTTATTGGAATCAGAGAAGTAATGCAGATGAAGTGATTTATGGATACTTTCTAAAACATCGATCAATGGAATACAAAACATATGTAAAGGTAACAAGTTTTATAAATATATAAAATAAGTGTTTATTTAAAAGAGGGTTGAAAATCGATCCAATTTAAAACTCTACTTTTTAAAAAAAAAAAACCCTGAAAGACTGAAGGTTTAAGAGAAAAAAAAACTATTTAATAACTAAGATTTGCTTCCCCCCCCCTTTGTTTTTCACTGCCTACATTTCTTTGTAGTCTTTTCATCCTTTTTTTTCTAAATTTTTTTTTAGCTACTAGACGTTAACATAGTTAACTTTCAAAATTAATTTCTCTGAAAATAAAAGACATTCTATGGAACAAAAATTAGAAATTCACAAGCTTTCGCTTTTAAGAATCAAAAAAGAGATTGAGCTTTTAAAGCTTAAATCAGCATCTTGTGAGGAAAAATCACTTAATGATGATGAATGGAGTTTTAATTTAGAGAATTTAATTAAGAGTATAAAAATATTGACTATTCCTGTTCCGAAGAATGTTGAGTGTTTTAATCTCTTTTTTCAATTCGCTTGATAAAGCATTCAAAACAAAATGAGTTAGTTATAACTATAAAGCGGAAATTCTATTACATATTTTGGGAGATAGAATTGGCAATTTAATGGTTATGTAAAAGAAGAAGAATTGGATGATTATGAAAAAATCAAATCTATTGTGTTAAAAGAATTTCAACTAACTCCTAGAGAGTATTTAAAACAGTTTGAAAGTGCAGTAAAATTGCTAACGGAAAATTACATACAATTCTCATCAAGAGTTAGTTCTGTTTTTGAATATTACATTCAACTTCGTAAAGTGAATGATTTTGCTAAATTGTGTGAGTTGATGATTTCCGATCAAATATTTAGCACTCTTCCTCAGGATTTAAAAAGTTATATAAGTATTAAACAAGGAGAAGACTATTTTACACCACAAGAGCTAGGAAGAAACTGCGATTTATTTTTAGCTTCTAAAACCGGAAACAAAACAAAGTATAATTCTTTGTCTCGCTCAGTAGTTAATAATGATCAGAGGAGATTTGGAAAGGGTAATTTTGAGAATCGAAATAATAAAAATATTTCTAAAGTGTTTTTATCGAATGGTAATTTAAAATGTATTTTGTGCCATAACAACCATTCAATATTTAAGTGTCAGAATTTTCAAAAATTGTCTGTCAATGATAGAGTTGGATTTGTGAAAGCTCAGAATTTATGTTTTAAATGCCTTTCACCAGGTTGTAATGTTAAAAAATGTTCTGCGCGAAATTGCTTTTGTAAAAAGCCGCATAATAAATTACTTCATTTTCCCAGATAATCGGATCATTTTAGTGAGAGTTATAAAAACGATACTAGTGTAATAACAAATAAAGGAGACGATTCAATATCTAATTTAAATCCGGGAAGTAATATTTTTTATCCAACTTCTAGTGTAACCAATGAAAATGTGCAATCGTCATTTTCTGCTACTAGTTCGGTTCAAAATAGATTAATGAGTACTGTATTGTTAAGTACAGCCGTATTTTTTATTCGTGACAAATATGGAAATTTGCAATCCGTTAGAGGATTACTTGATGCAGGTAGTCAGTCAGATATTATGACTAAAGAGTGCGCAAATAAATTAGGGTTAAAACAAGAATAAATTAATGTGACAATATCGTGTTTAGATAATACCTCAATGACTGTTACCAAGTTTGTTAAGGCTGAAGTTTCAAATGTTGATAAAAGTTTTAATCAAGAATTTGAGTTTCTTGTTGTAGATAAAATTACTGAGTTTAACCCCAGTTAAATAATTAAACGTTAAGGAACAAATTCCTTCAAATATAAATTTGGGTGATAAATTTATGATTTCCCAAAAAATTGATTGTCTTTTAGGTGCAAAATGGTTTTACCATTTTTTAAGGCCAGAAAAAATACATTTGTCAAATTCAGAGTTATTTTTTCAAAAAAGTGTTTTTTGATTTTTGGCTAGTGGGAGTGTTTCGGATTCCGATAACCAAAAAATTCATTGCGGTTTAGTAATTGATGATGATTTAAACATTACCATGAGAAAATTTTGGGAATTAGAAACTGTTGAGTTAGAGACTCCTAAATCTCATGAAGCAGAAATTGCTGAGGAACATTTTGTTCAAACTCATTTTAGAAAACCTAGAGGAAAATCCACCCACAAACCCACTTAAAGAAGAACCCAGTTGTTTAATAGGTGAATATAGAAGTATAACATTAAAAAGATTAAATTCACTTTGGGTAAAACTATCGCTTGATCAAAATTATTTATATAAAGACTTTATTATTGATTACGAGAGATTAGGATGCATGAGAGATATGACACATGGAGCAGAACTAGAAGTATCGTATTATATGCCACATCATGACGTTTACAGACCTGAGAAGACGACAACGAAGCTTCGCGTTGTTTTCAACGCCTCGAGTGAAAAAACAAATGGAACTTCATTTAATAGCTTACAAATTAATGGAGGAGTGGTCCAAGGCGACCTAATCTCAATCATGATGCGATTCCGCAAACATCCATATGCCTATACTGCGGACATACAAAAAATGTACAGAATGATAAACATTCATCAGTCAGCGAAATCTACAGCGTATAGTGTGGAAGAACAGTGAGTTAAGTCCAGTGAAAACTTTCGAACCTTCAACTATTACTTACAGTACTGCGAGTGCCCCATTTTTAGTAACGCGAACGCTACTTCAAATTGCTGAAGATGAAGGACACAATTTTCCCCTTGCAGCGTCTATTGTCAAAGAGGACTTCTACGTTGACGATGTGCTATCTGGTGCTAAAACTTTACCTAAATGTATAGAGATACAACAGCAGATCACTTCAAAGCTAAATCGAGCTGGCATGAAATTGCATAAACGGCGAGGTAATCCCCCACAATTGTCTTCAACTTCTGAAACTATCTATGAATTTTCAAATTCAGAAACAAAAACTTTAGGTTGCACTTGGGACACTACTGGTGATTGCTTTTGCTATAAGGTGTCCATTACATCGTATGGTATTCATACTAAAAGAATAGTTCTTTCCACTATTGCTAAGTTGCTTGATTCTTTGGGAATTCTTGGACCAATGATATCTTTGGCTCAGATATTTTTACAAAAATTGTGGATATTGAATCTTCAATGGGATGATCAACTCTCTCCTGAATTTCATAGTGTGTGGGACAACTTTTCTAAAGAACTAGAGTGAACATAAAAGTGAGCCGGTGTATTCTTCTCTTTCCCGATGTTGAAATGATAGAACTTCATGGCTTCTGCGACGCTTCAGAAACTGCCTTCGGAGCAGTTGTTTACTGCAAATCTCAAACACCTGCTGGAGATGTTGCCATCAATATTGTCGTCAGTAAGTCAAGAGTGGCTCCACTGAAGAAGATCACAGTGCCTAGATTGGAGCTCTGCGCTACTGTACTGCTTGCCAAGTTGATGCAACGAATCCAGACAGCTCTTCGATTGGAAGTTTCTAAAACCTATTACTGGAGTGACAGTATGATTGTGTTGTCATGGATAAAGAAACAACCGTCCCAGTTAAAAACCTTCAAGGCAAACCGTGTAGACACAATCCAAGATCTTTCTTGTGATGAACAATAAAGTCATGTTTCATCAAAGGACAATCCGGCTGATCTTATTAGTCGAGGTGTGAATCCTCCAAAAATGGTTGAGAGTCACTTGTGGTGGGTACGCCCTGCTATTTTAACAAACAGTGAATATCTTCAAAGAGAAATTCCTGATAATGTAATAAAGGACGATGTGCAATGTGAACTCAAAAAAGTGAATTGTAAACAAAACTCTGCATTTACTGTATTTAATAATTCATTTTTAATGATATCCTCAACTGTAGTAATAAGTATTTTAAAATATTGCATAGTTTGAGTTTTATTCTTAGGTTTGTGCATAATTGTAAACCTGGTAATAAGAAACGTTCCGGACATCTGACTGGAACAGAAATTGATTCTGCTGAGCAAATATTGGTAAAATTTGTTCAAACAAATGAATTTTCTATTATTAAAATTGATGGTAGATTAACATATAGTAATTTGCCATTTGGCAGAAAGTATCCAATATTGCTTCCTAAGGCCCATAAATTGTCTAATTTAATTGTAAATTGTTTTCGTGAAAAAGTTTTGCATGCAGGCCCACAGCAATTGTTATACCAAATTCGGCAGAAATTTTGGGTAATACAAGGTAGATCATTATGTAGAAAAATTGTGAATTCATGTGTTGTCTGCTTTAAAGCTAACCCAAGATCTCATACTAAGTTAATGGGAAATCTTCCTGCAAACAGAGAGAGTAAAAATTATCTAGTGGGGTAGAGAGAGACTTTTGTAGACCATTTTTTATAAAGTGTAAATATCAGCGTAAACATATTTCGAACAAAATTTATATATGCATTTTCATTTGTTTTGTTATGAAAGCAATACATCTTGAAATTGTAAGTGATTTAACTAGTGATGCATTTATTGCTACGCTGAAGCGATTTTTTGCCAGAAGAGGTAGAGCGGCCAGAATTTAATCGGATAATGGAAAAAACTTTGTTGGAACAAATAAAGAGTTAAGGAGATTTATAAAGTTAATTAAAGAACAAGATGAGTAATTTTCAAATTTTCTAATTTGTGAAGGAGTGAGTTGGCCCCGGGATCCACATTTCCCTTCATTCCTCCCCGTGCGCCACATTTCGGTGGAGTATACACAAATGAACAACACAATGGTGGAGCCACATTTCGGCTCCCCATTTGCGAGGCTGGAGTAAAATCTTTTAAATTTAACTTAAAAAGAGTTTTTAGAATTTTAAAATTATCTTATGAAGAACTCTTAACTGTTATTATTCAATTTGAAGGAATGCTTAATTCAAGACCTCTTATTCCTATGTCGGAAGACACGGATGAAGTGGAAGTTCTTACTCCTGCTCATTTCCTTATTGGTAGACAGCTTAATTCAATTGTTGAGCTTGACTTATCTAATTTAAAGGAAAATAGGCTTAAATAATGGCAAAAAATCGCAAGGTATACCCAGTTAAATTCTAAGGGTGATAATTTGCCTCCTTGCAAATGTAAAATAATCGATATCATACATGGAAAAGATGATAGGGTTAGAGTAGTCAAGACTTCATTTGGTGAATTTAAACACCCAATTACAAAAATTTGTTTGTTACGTTGTAATGAGTAATATTTAAATTTTTTTTCTTTCAATATTTTCATTTGTGTATTATTAATATGGCAACTTTCAGTGTATTGAACTGTGAAATTTTATATTTTTTGTATGTTGGTCGACAACAATTTGTCAAGGCGGGCAATATTCCGAACAGCCATTCATTGTGAAAAGCCCCCCTGGCGGCGAAATGTAAAACGAGTCCGCGTTCGTTGTGCTGTGAAAGGGTACGGTAGCATGTAGAGCGACTGGCGTTATGCAAAGGTGTTGAGAAATAAAAATGAAATAACAGACATGTGGAATTTATTTGCGATTGAAAGAAACAAACGGTTCGTCGAATCGCAAGAGTATGCGTGTGTGTGTGAACAAATACTAAAAATAACTTACATAATCAGCAAGTGCTTTTATTCCACTGGGAAACCTGTCAGGATCAGGTTTTAATTTATTAGAATCATCTCTTGCCATATCCATCCAACAATCATCCACATTTATGTATTCATAACCAGCTTCTTTAAACCCATCAGCAACCATACGATCTGCCATGTCCATATACAATTTCTCACTAAAATATGAATAAACTACATATAATTTTTTATTGTATAAATGAAATAAATCACAGAAATCTCGTTTAAAAAATATACTTATTCGAAAGGTACACAAGTGCAAACAATCTTCCTTTAAAAATTTGTAAATTAAAATTATAAATTTAACAAATATAAGCTATCTAGTATCACTTTTGGGCATATGCTGTGAAACGTTTCATATATATATATACACTGAAAATTTATGAAAGAATAATTTAAAATATTTAAAAAGACAAAAATCCAGAAAGAAATGTAAAATGAAAGAATAAGAAATAAATGAAAATATGGAACACAGCAAGTCAAAAAGCAATTTCGGGCTGAGGACCGAATAAGCGGGGTTAAACTAGTTTAATGGTACCAACCTCCCCCCCCCCTTTGCGACTTGGTAGGCTGAATTGGGAAATCCAAAGTACAAAAGAGTTCAATGATTAAAAGATGCAAAAAAGTTCAGCGATAAAATCTACAAAATTAAAATCTATAATTCTAAAAGTTATCAACAAATCAAAATATAAAAATTACTTTCAAAAATTCAAAGAAATGAAGATTCAAATATGTGAGTAGTAAGACGGAATATTTTTTAAGTTTCAAGATGGATATCAGATACTCAAAATGAAAAACATACAAATACATACAAACATATACATATATATACATACAAATATATACATACAAATATATATATATATATATATATGTGTGTGTGTGTGTGTATTCCTAAGAAATAAAAATTTCATAAATTAAATATCATAATAGTTCTGTGCGGTTTTAAAACTATAATATCCTTAATAACACCTAGAAAACATTTTCAAAAATGTCTTTTAATACTTTTTTAAAGCTATACAAATTTGGCATTCAGGGAAAGTATTTCCAACACACACACACACACACAAAATTACACTTCAACTTCGATCGTATAAATTTTATTGGAATTTATACAATTACGAAGATAATCTCCAACTCGTGCATTCATAAATTTTATAACTTTTTTTTGAAAATTATATTACCCTCTACTTTATTACTTGTAAAAAACAAAACAATTCATCATGTTTATACTGAAAAAAAAAAATTACAAAATGTCCACTAAATAACCCATTTAGTGAATTACGAGAAAGCTCTCCTCTCTAAAATCTTATTCCTCCCTCCCCCCTTCTCTTTTACCACCATGTAAGCCAAATAAAGATTAACAAGGTCAGATCAAATTAAAATACACTTATCATCTTCCTTCCAGACATTTTCGTTCTTAATTCCCCCCCCCCTTAAATTTCCATCTCATTGTTTTCTCTGTTTACGGCTAAAAATTACATAGATCTAAACTTCAAAAATACATATGCAAGGCTGATAATTTGCTCTCCAATCTGGCAATGATTGTAGTATGCAGAACAAAATAAGTTCATATCTATCCATTCGTCACAAAACTAGAAAAAAGCAGCTTAAAATTTTTTTGAGTTTCATTTCATAAACGGGAAAGCATTCACTAAATAATTAGGTACTAATCTTTTCCGTTTCTCTTAACTATGCCATAAACTCCGATGGTGTTAAACTCCACAGAATCTAATAAATTAACCAATAAAATACGTTCAGAGAGTCTGAATAAAACAAACTTCTAAGAAAATATATACATAAAATAATCAGCATAATAGCCCAGGAAGTTTTTTCTGTGCATATATAAAACTGATTGATTGATTGGTTTTATTAACGTCTTACTAGAAGCAACACGAGATATTTGAGACGGACCTTGTTATTTTGAGCCTCGATCAAGTGACGAGGACGACACCTGAGCTGGCACCTCCCTCTCCTTACTTCCACACCACGCCAAACAGAAGGACTCTGAGCTACGACAAATTTAACGTGAATTTGCTCTAGCGAAATGGCGGGTCTTTAGTAGCAGCAAGGCTCGAATTCACGACTGAACTGAAACCACCGGCCGTGCGTCCGCGACCATGACTACTAGGCTACTGTGACCACTGCATATATAAAACAAATAAAGCATATCTAACAAATACTTCATTTCATACTAAATAGAACTAATTTTCTTAAAAATAATACACGCTTTTTTTAATTTTCACAAAGTAATCGTAATTTATTTTTCAATTGGCTTGTTTGTAACAATTGCGGCGTAGTGGCAAATATTTCGAGTCATCCATTTCATTTTTAAAGATCTTTTATTAAAAAAAGTTTTTTATGGCGCACACACAATTCCATCCGAAATCCTCTTAGACAACCACTTTGGCCAACGCCACCGTACCGTCTGCCAGACTGTCTGGGCGAGGAACCGTTATCTATATCCGCTTTAGCAGGAAGTAGGGACGTCAATCGATCACAGAGAATACATTTCAAAAATTAAGTAACAAAAAGTAAAGAAATGAAAAAATACGTATACGAGCTATGATGCTAACTCTTCCCTTGTTAAGTTCTTTTTACGTTAGTAAAAAGCAGTTGGAAAGATTTACACATTTAAGGAATTACATTATAAGTATATAAATTAGATAAAGTAAAGCAAACATATACATTTACAACGTGTTGACATAGGCAAGAAAAAAATACTCCACTTATTACGTTAAATGCATCATTTCCACTTATAAATTTCTTTTTAAAATAGTCTACTTAAGCTATCAGTATTCTGCCAATCAAGTTATAGATTTACAACATCAATAATATTCACTATAACCAAAACCAAAGAATGATTAATTACTCATAAAACTTTTTACGCATACATATGAAAGATATGACAAATCAACTTCTAAAAAATATCTATAATACAAATATTCTCTTAAATTCAAGAAATACTTAAAACCACAATTTAACTTTAAATTATGTAACATGTAGACTAAGTACATAAGCATTTTCATGCCATTACCTTCGGTTATGGATAACTATTAATTTATATGGTTTTTCGTACATGCTTTCAAAGCTGTACACTGTATTTTGCTATTAGGCAATGTAGATGATTCAGTAAAGTTATTTACTGTCAAAGACCTATTTATATTCTCAGCTGCACTTGAAAGTCCATCATCAACACCGAGATAAGAAACAACCTTCTGACGTTTTGATATTTTATCATTTGATTCATTACTCGAAGTAGAATCACACTTATGAAAATTTTCATTAGCAATTTTACTTACATTACTTTGAATATCTATTGAAATAACATTATCTAAAGACTTAAAAATGGTAGATTTAGAAATAAAGTTTTTACGAACTTTAGATAACTTGTTGATATTATGAACACTAAAATTAGATAATAATAAAGATTAAATAGGATTTCAAGGCCTTCCTTCGAATGTTTAAAAATACTGAGTAATTGATTTATTACAGTGTTTATTAATTGTAACTGTACACTCCCCATGATCTAAAAGTATTTCACTCTCATGCAACTCTGAATCATAAGTAATATTTCATGACTTATCGCTGTCTGTCGATCTATTTCGATCATTTATTTTATTCAATAATCCTACGATTTTCTCTCTGCATCGAAATAGATTCCCTTTTCCGTATCTTCATTATTTGCAGAAAATTCATGGTTTTCTTTTTTGTCCATCACACAGTGCGCATCAACATGATGTTCTGAATCATTTAAGAAGCCAGTTTTATCATTTTCTTCACAATTATGATCAACTCAACTTAAAGGATTATTTATAGAAATACTTGACTGTCTTTTCTGAAATAAGAAAAATAAATGTAGCATTCTTGGGAAAGAGATCTCTAATGGAAGGTAGAAGTTTTTGTTCTAGAATAGTGTCAATTTATTTTCTGGCATTCAGTATCCCATCGATAACATGAAGGCGACCAGTACCATCAGCTGACATGCATGACCAATTCTACGTCAAACATATTTTCGCCCATCATTACCGAATAACAATATCTTAGTTTCATCGCTCCATGTAACTTGTAACCACTGATCATCAGTCCAATTAATGTGTTCTTTTCCCACAGGAATCGATTTTTTTTTTTTTGTACTGCCTGTAAACTCAAAATAAGGCTCTTTTCCTAGAAGTCTACCTCTAGTCCAACATCTGTTAATCTTCTCCTGATTGTTCTTGAACTTACAAAAACACCAGCATCATTCAGATAACTTCTGATGGCCATTGATGACATTCTTCGATCTTGGAGGCATAGTTTTTTTTATTCTTCTGTCATCAGCAGATGTGGTGTACCTTTTTCGGCCTTTTGCTGCTTTGTTTTCTTTTATCAAATTAGTCTCCTGATATCGTAATTAAAACTTTCGGTCTCCAGATGTAGTCACTGAATCATCCACTATGCTGTCTTGCAATTTCAACATAAGAAAGACCACTTTTTTATAACACAACAATTTTACATCTCTTTCTAGGTATCCAATCTACTCTTTTATTTGATGTCATTGCTTCTTGACCAATAATAGCCCTCATGTTGCTTCTTGAGTGACGTTAATAAAACCAAACCAAAACTAAAGCTCCTTGACTAAATATTAAAATTTTTTACAATTCCTATTAGTAGTTTGATTACATAAGAAACAGTCATCCCCTCCCTCCATCTACAGAACAAAACACAATAATGGCTTGCTCCAACTGTAACCATGGTGTCAGCTCCTACTGACTGTTACTAACATTTGACTGGTTCCCAGAACAAGAACAGAGATTGGCCAGGAAAGTTGTACATTACAAATCCCTTTATAACTGTGTTTGTTTTCTAGATTAAAGTACGCATAACTTTTTTGGATTGCAAATATTTTAATTTTGTTTTTGAATTGAATTTAATATTAAATTCTCTTTAAAATTATATATACGACTTTGCAATTTGTGAAACGTAACAATTTCGAAAAACATGCAAAGTTAAAAAAAAAACATAAAAATTTCCAAAAGTTTCCACAATGTTGGCCACCACTGTAGTTTCCATCGGCAGCTTTAAGAGGGGTATTTTCTTTGGACGGAACAAAACTTTTTGAAGATGGCGTCTGTATGGTTCAGAAAAGAGAGGAAAATGCCCCGGAGTCTACTAGAGCACAGACAGAATGGTTGTCGACAATAACTTCGAAATGATTTCCGGATATCTTCGCAGCTGGCGGAAAAATCTCTTCTTCGACGGCCTCACCTCCTAGGAAGGGCGCGGTCCCTAGTTTCCCTCATTGCATCGGCTGGGCGATGTCCCAGTCGACCGCAATGGAAACAGATAGATTTGTTGTCTGCGGTTCGCCAGAGGTCATTTCCCTAGGTTCAGGCTCAATCGTTGGTCTCTGCCACTTTGCAAGTGTTGAGTAAAGTGGTTGGCGTCTAGGTAGCGGGCGAACTCCACTTTTCTTCCGCTCGTGTGAGAGGTGATAGAACTTCCTGTCCTTTTCACGGACAATGGCTTTAATCTATTGCGATTGTGCCTCCAGATTTTCAGTGTTCTGTGCAAATACCCATTGGAGCTCATCTCGGACAATTTGCCGAATTATAGCGACCAGATCCGATTCTTCAGTTATTGATGACATCAGGATGACGTTAGGTAAGCGATCAATTTTTTTTGGGGGGAGGGGGGGTAACTTGTCTCTCTTTCATTTCTTCTAAGTACTGACACCATTTTACAAATTCTTTCGTCAAGAGAGCTCAATAACAGTCCCCCACAATACCATTTATGAGGTGGGACACCTTTTCATCCTCTGGCATTTGAGGATTTATTTCCTGGCAAAGTTTCAACGCGTTTTAATATAGAATTGTGTGCTTTCACCAAGTTGTGCTCGCCATTTAAGCTCTTCCTCGGCTCTCTTCTTTGATCGTCTACTGACACCAAATGTTTTGGTGCGTTCCGACTTGAATTGGTCCTAAGATTTAAGAAGTTCTTCATTATTCTCGAACCCTCCTTGGACTGTTCGAGGAAAAATACATGCTCGTAGAACAGAAACTTTCATCCAATTTATTGAACTTCATTACTCGGTCATTCTCCTTAAGCCACTTGTTTGGATCTTGGCCATGGTCTCCGCGAAACAGAAGGATTTATGGCCTGGTGAACTTGAGGTGTTATAAGCATGTGGCTTGGTTTCCGTGGCCATCTCCTTCGATGTATATGCTCTTTTATGTGCAGTATATAGAGCCCAAACTCGGGAGGAATATTTTGCAGCCGATTACTTCTTAACGCAGTATGCGGTTCCAAGTTGTAATAGTCGTTCTATCCCACGCCTCCACCAAAATGTCACGTAGATATTGAAGCAGTTTGAATTAAACACACGATAGATAAGTGAATAAATGAGATTATCCCGAAATTTCTTCAATTTCTTATAGCATTCTTTATTTGGTGGATAGGTGGGAGGTTTCGGACCTGGATTCTCTCAGCGATCACCGGTTTCTGCGATGTGATTTAAATGCTTCTGAATTTTATTTAAAAACCAAATACAATTCCGATACATTTCTCGAAAAATTTAAAAAATCCTACCCTGAACTTTTTTAAACATTTTAATTCGGAATTCTGATCAGCTGGAGAATTTTCCTAATTGATTTCAACCGTCCGGTCGTCCGCATTCAAATCCTTTCGTGAATGACGGGTTCTTGCTACTCCAGATATCTCTTGGTAGAACAATAATTTAAAAATTTTCAGAAATACTAAATGCTCTTAAAAGGAAAATAATATATTTTGTTAAAAATAATTTTCCATCTGAAGAAATCGATAATCTACAATTACAATATAAAAAAAAGAAATATCTCTATATAAAAGGAAAATTCTTGGGCTAAACACGAGGTCTGGGAGCACTTCTGCACCACCAATAATGAAAACTTTGGCCTGAAGTTCAAGGTTGAATTTGGCAAGTCCTTGAACTCTCGACTCCTTTAGGTCATAATTCCTAGTTCGTCTAACTCTCCAAAGCAGAAATAAGAATTTTTAATACATCCTCTTTTCCAAAGGGCCTAGGAGACTTTTGATTTAAATTTTGAAGAGTCTACGCCTCCTCCGAGGTTTTCCCTGAAGAGATATCTTTGGTTTTTAAAAATCTTATGAGTGGGAAGCCTCCCGTCTTTGATTTTTGGACTATGGAATTTGGAAGCCTATTTTTCTAACTTTCCTAGCATTTTAAGGAAATTTATAAATTTATATGTGTAAATTTTCTTATTTTCCAAATAATCTAAAAGACGCTAAATTGAAACTCCTCCTTAAATCTGGTAAGGATCTGGAAGGTACGTTAAATTGTATAGACTGATCTGTTTGTTACTAACCTTAGAGAAAATTTTTGAACGTGTTTTTATCATAAGATTTAATTTCAAGGGATTCATCAAAACATATTCTTCGTCTACTTCAATTTGGTTTCAGGAAAAATTTTGGCTGTGAAGACGCAATTTTCCATTTGATTTCGTATGTCAAACGCAAAAGATCTGCAGAACATGTTGCTGTTACATTTATCGATATTAAGGGTGCGTTAGACAATATAGATTGGCCTGTTCTGTTAAAAAACTTTTAGAAATCTTCATTTTCCAATCTATTTTCGAAAGTTTATTTATTCTTACTTAATAAATCGACATATTTTTCTAATAATAATTTTACGATAATTTGGTTTGGTTTTATTAACGCCGCATTAGAAACAACACGAGAGCTATTGGCGACGGACCTCGTAATTTTGAACCTCGGTCAAGTGACGAGAACGACACCTGAGCAGGCACCACTCTCTCCTAACTTCCACACCACGCCAAATGAGGGCTTTGGGCACCGACGGATTTAACGTGCATCAGCCCCGGCTACAAAGCGGGCTTTTAGCGGCATCAAGGTTCGAACTCCCGACTCAACGAAAACCTCCGGCCACGAGTCCGATGCCTTAACCACTAGGCTAACGCGCCACTAATTTTATGACAAAGCATCAAATTACCCAAAGCTGTCGTCAGGGTTCGGTGCTTGCACCCGCTCTGTGGAATTTATATTTTAATTCTATTTTGGAAATTGAGAAAACTTTTTGGTTCAAGCTTTTGCGGATGATCTGTGGATAATTCGAGAAGAGACCTAGAGTATAATTCTATTTTTATTGGTCTTATTGCTGAACATCTGGGAAAGTTAAGATTGGAGATCTCGATTGAGAAAACCGCCTCAGTTGTATTTAGATGCTCGTTAATCCATAACAAGGGAGTTCGTAGTGGGAGAGTCTTCAGTCCAAAAACCCAATTTTCAAATTAAACAATTCCTACATAAAAATTAAATTTTATAAATATTTAGGTATTCTGAATGACTCTCCTGAAGTCCACACATTAACTATGTTGAAGATAAAATTTATAATCTCTCATTAAATTTTAATAGGGTCTCCTTAGGTGATTTCAATTCTAAAAATTATAAACTACAGTACATATCTGTTATAGAACCTATTATTGTCAATGGTGTGGGAGATTGGGGAGGTTATCTAAACTCCTCTCAAATTACTAAGTTAAACTCCATTCAGAGAATTTACTTTTTAAAAATTATAAAGTCCTATAGGACGTCAGGTCTTTGCAGGTGATTGCTGGGGTTCCTCCTATTCATCTTACTTTAAAATTTCAGTTTCATAAATATCGAATTTGGAAACGTCATAATTTCAAGTTTTTCACCCCTCATTAATGATATCCCATTCGAATCAAATATTTCACTGAGAGCTGTTCATCTTGTTGTGAAAAACAAATTCTTTTTCTTGAAAGATTTTCGGGATTCACCGAGTGGGATTAGTTTAGTTTTAGTTTTTATTAACGTCGCACTAGAAGCAACACGAGGGCTATTGGCGACGGACCTCGTAATTTTGAACCATGGTCAAGTGACGAGGACGACACCTGAGCTGGCACCACCCTCTCCTAACATCCACACCACACCAACGGAAGGACTTTGGGCCCCGAACAGATTTAACGTGCATCAGCCCCGGCTACACGGCGGGTCTTTGGTGGCCAAGGATCGAACCCGCGACTGAACGAAAACCGCCGGCCGCTAGTCCACGACCTTGACCACTAGGCTACCGCGGCCCTCCACCGAGTGGGAGATTTACACTGATGGATCAAGGATCGGGTTCGACGTACGTGTCTTCCACCAGAGTGTCCTAAATAGGGTCCACATGTTTAAACTGAATTCTTATTATTCAGTTTTCCAGGAAGAGCTTTCGGTAATCGGATTTGCCGTTTTGTGGGCCGTCTCTCATAACTTTTTTTAAAAAGTAAGCTTCTTTCTGATAGAGAATTCAGGTGGTCTAACTTGTAATACTGGTATTCAGGCTCAGTCCTATATTTCGATATGAAATCTGAATATTTATACGAATTCTTGTTTTATTAATAGCTACTAAACTGATCATGATCTCTTCGTTTCTTATTTAAATCGTTTTAATTTGGAAAATACAAACTTATGTTCTCGTGGCTCTGTTGGAGATGTTGACTACTGGTTTTTTTTTTTTTTTTTTGTCTTTAGTTTTCAATTAAAATGTCCCAAAACATTTCATTTACCAAAAGTTTTCATTTAAAATGTCCCAAAACATTTCATTTACCAAAAGTTTTCATTTAAAATGTCCTATTGTTGAAGCGGAACCTATCTGGCTGGTCCGTGAGTGAAAATCCTTTCTTACATTTCAAAGCTTGAATCCTATATTCTTACGGTTCGTAAAATTACCCAACAAATTTCTCAATTGTTTCATCTTTTTATTACATTTCTTAATAATTGAAATATTAAATCTTAATATTTCAATTTTCCATATTGTGTAATTATTGTATACCTTGTACAGTGGCACAAACAATTGAGGATACACCTTACTTTTACTTGATAAATCCAACTTTCAATCAAAATAACACCTTAACCAGAAGTGCAAACGAATTTTTATTCTTAGACATAACAAAAGGTTTAATTAACAGTAAAAATAAAGAAAAATGAACGACAAAATTCTAAAATAAAACTTTTTAGAGGCATTTCAAATAAACATAAGCAGATTTTTACCTCAAAAAATTGAGAATACACAAATGAAATTTTTGTTTAACTACCACTTGATTTCTTTTTGCTTGCTACTAATAATCTAAGTTTGGGAAATTTTATCCTAAAACTTTTTCAACTGTTATTTCTGTCTTTTGAAGTTGGTTATGAGAATATAAAGCTGTAATTTTAAATGGAAAATGGCTCCTCGGAAAGAGACTAGTATTGATGTAAGAAAATTTATATTAAGGTTATTTAAGAAGTTGAAAATCTTATCGTGAAATAGCTGAAATTGTCGGTAGAAGTCACTCATGTGTCCAGAAAATCATTGGGAAATTTAAACGCGATGGATTAATTCAAAATAAGAGTGGAAGAGGAAGGAAAAGTATTCTGAGTGATGTAGCTAAAAGGAAAATTTTAAAAGATATCAAGATTAATCCTAAACTGAGTGCAGTCAAACTAGCTGCAGAAACTTCTCGAATAATCTGCAGAAGTGTAAGTGCTGAAACTGTGAGAAATGTGATTAGACATGCTGGATATAGCAGTCGAGTAGTCAAAAGTCGAGTCATAAGCTTACAAAATCAGAAAAAGCGTTTGGAGTTTGCAAAAACTCATCAGTTGAAGACAGAAAACTTTTGGAAGAAAGTTATATTTAGTGATGAAAGTAAATTCAACATTTTTGGAAGCGATGGTCGTCACACCGTTTGGAGAAAGCCGAACACCGCTTTGGATCCAAAAAATTTACGTCCTACAGTTAAACATGGTGGTGGCTCCGTCATGGTTTGGCTGCAAATGGGGTAGGAAATAAGCTTTATATAGACATAAGCTTTAAGCTTTAAGGATCATAAGCTTTATATAGACATACTCCGCAACAATCTTAAAGAAAGTGCACAAAAATTGGGTTTAGATGGAAATTTTATATTTCAGCACGACAACGACCCCAAACACACGGCACGTAATGTCAAAATGTGGTGTCTTTTTCATTGTAAACAGCAATTGCACACACCGCCACAGTCCCCTGACATCAATGTCATAGAAAATTTGTGGGCCACACTAGAAACAGCGGTCCAAAAACACCAGATTAGAAACAAAGCCCATTTAAAGCAAGTGTTACAAAAAGAATGGGATAAAATATCTCCAGATACCACTAAAAAATTGGTCGAATCGGTACCAAGACGTTTGGAGGACATTATAAAAGCCAAAGGACATGCAACAAAATACTGATACTGTCTATGCATGTAATATATCGAAAAAATTTCATTGGTGTATCCTTAATTTTTTGAGGTAAAGATCTGCCTATGTTTACTTCAAATATTTGTGAAACTTTTAATTTTAGATATTTTTTTGTTGATTTTCGTTATTTTTACTGTAAATTAACCCTTTTATTACGTGTAAAAGTAAAAATACGTCTTCTATTCTAGTTAATGTGTTATTTTCATTAAAAGTTGGATTTATCAAGTGAAAGTAAGGTGTATCCTCAATTGTTTGAGCCACTGTATTATATATGTTCATATTTTTGTCTAACACTTCATTTTTGTTTAAGAGTTTGTGGACGCTTTTGTATTGTGCCACTTAGCCTGTTATGCATCTTATCAATTCCTGTCATGCACATTTTCTGCTCTGTAAATACATTGTACGCTTTATTTACTTTTGATTTCGAAATTATGTAATATCTTATGTTCTTTGGTCAATAAAAGCTGTGCGGGGATTATTGTCACCCGGGGAGCCAATTTGTAGCTCTTAGCCCTTTGGGTGAGTTCAGTCCCCTTGGGTACTCTGCCAATAGCCTTCATGTTGCTCCTAGAGGGACGTTAATAAAAACCAAACCAAACATCATTATGGGATAATACCCTTTGTTGCTCTATATCTCATAAAACCGAACAAATTCCTTATCATCCAGAAATTCTATGATAAATACAGTATCTGTAATTTGAAAGAATTGCGAGTCTTAGAGAAGCTTTAATTTATAACTCCTCCCTAAAAAAAGTTGTTTAATATAAATTTTTAAAATTCATACATTAATAGTTTTAGTTTCGGAAAATATATTATTGTTATAATGTATTTAAAAAAAAAATTAAATGTCAGGATAACACTTTTTTTGTTTTCGGGTTTGAAGCTTATATCTCGTTTTATCTTTATATTTTTCATGTTTCTCTTTGGGTAGATATATTATTATTAAAATATTTCTACCCAAACGCTTCGAACAATCCTTTCTAAAGCCACGGTCCTAGAGAAAGCTCGTTTAGATTTTAAAACATAAGTTTCACTTATACCTGTTTTGAAAGAAAAGAAATAAGCAAATATTATTGATGTAAATAAAAAAAAATGGAGAGTTTCCTTTATTAAACAGGAATCATGATTGCAGGAGAGTTCATAAATAAACAAAAAATTCAAGTCATAAAATATACATATATATTAAATATGCATATATATTTAATATACATACCTTTCAAATTATGAAAATTTAATGGTTTCATTTGATGTTCAAGGTAGTTACTTTTCCATAAAAGTTGCACTTCTTTAAAAAAAAAAAAAAAAAAAACTACCCGATTCTGTATAACCTTAAAATATACTCGTCAGACTAATGTAACAGAGCAAAGTGTAATGGTTTTGTCAAAAAAACAATTCTCAACAAGCTTTTTCTTAATTCTTTCAATACTTTAAAGCAGTGATTTTGATCAGAAAATAATAATTCTTATTATTAGGATTCATGTTTCCAATAAAGAACTTCTTTTTAGAGCAATTTTTCTAAAACAGAAGCTGTTTTAATTTTCAGTTCGAAAATTTTCTCGATCATTACGTATTATTTCCAATCAGTCCAATCTGTTTTCTTTTTAATGCTATATATTATAGTCACTGCATATTATTTTTACCTACTTCAATCATTCTAAACTCTAAAAATTTTCACGTATAAAAGAGTAATTAAAAGGTGTTTTGTAGGAAACACATTTTTGCTATTTTTTTAAATTAATTGTGTGTGTGGATTTGCTTATCACAGTGAAAATTTTAGGTATGGTGTATTATTTTTAACTTATAAAATCAATAACGTATCTGTAACATAAAAGCAAGCTTTTAAACCCGAAATGAAATACAAAAGCGTACATAATATTTGTTTCGGTTGCATTTCAAATAAAACATGTGTCATTATATACAGATCAGAGTGACAAACATAGTACCTTAACGGTCGATATTAAAAATTTCAAACCAGAGTGGTAAGTTAAACAGACATAGTAGATTTGAAATATTCGTGTATAATTGGAGTTTATTCTATACAATAGACTGGCATCTCATTGGATTTAAGTTAAGGAAATCTCATGTTACTGGAGGTGAAGCTAAAATCAGAGAACGAAGAAAATGGATTGTTGGTTTTATCAACGTCGCACTAGAAGCAACACGAGGGCTATTGGCGACGAACCACGTAATTTTGAACATAGTTTAAGTGACGAGAACGATACCTGGGCTGGCACCCCTCCCCCGCGAAGAAAACAGAAAACTAGCAAAAGAAATCGAAAAGTCAAAAAATATATATACAGTAGCATAAACAATTGAAAATACACCTTACTTTTACTCGATAAATCCAATTTTCAATATACAAAACATTACCAAGCAGTGGAAACAAGTTTTTATAAATTTTACACATAGATGGTTTAATTTACAGTAAAAATAAAATACAATCAACGAAAAACTTCTAAACTGAGAAATTTCAGAAGCATTTTAAATAAACATAAGCAGATTTTTGCCTCAAAAAATAGAGAATACACTTATGAAAAATATGTTTAATTACCACTAAATATTTTCTACTTGACAGCTATTTTGTTCTCATTTTGCGTAATCTTATCTTAAACCTTTCCAACGATCCTTTTTGTGTGATTAAGTTTGTTAAATGAATTTAAAGCCAAATTTTTAATTGGAAAGTAGCTCCTCGAATAGAAACTAGTATTGACGTAAGAAAATTCGTATTAAGATTATTTTAAAAAAAGGAAAATCTTATCGTGAAATAGCTGAAATTGTTGGTAGAAGCCACACGTGTGTCCAGAAAATCATTGTAAAATTTAGGACAGATGGATTGATTGAAAATAAATGTGGAAGAGGAAGTAAAGGTATTTTGATGAGTGATGTCGTAAAAAGGAAAATTTTGAAAGAAATCAAGATTCATCCTGAAGTGAGTGCAGACAAACTTACTGCAGAAACTTCTCAAATCATAAGCAGAAGTGCTGAAACTGTGCGAAATGTAATTAGACAAGCTGAATATAAAAGTCGAGTTGTTAGAAAGAAACTGTTCAATAGCTTGCAAAATCAGAAAAAGAGTTTTGGGTTTGCAAAAACTCATCAATAGAAGACCAGTAACTTTTGGAAGAAAGTCATATTTAGTGATGAATAAATTCAACATTTTTGGCAGTGATGGCCGTCGCACCGTATGGAGAAAGCTCAATACCGCTTTGGATCCAAAAAATTTACGACCAACAGTTAAACATGGTAGTGGCTCCGTAATTAGGGAATTTAGTTTTTATAGACAGCATAAAAATTTGGATTTAGATGGAAATTTTATATTCCAGGAGGACAACGATCCCAAACACACGGCACGTAACGTCAAAATGTGGTGACTTTTTCATTTTAAACAACAGTTACACACACCACCACAGCCACGACATCAATGTCACTGAAAATTTGTGGGTCATACTCGAAACAGCGTTTCAAAAACACATGAGAAACAAAACCCGTTTAAAACAAGTGTAGCAAGAAGAGTGGGGTAAAATATTTTTAGACACCACCTAAAAGTTGGTGGAGTCGGTACCACGACGTTTAGAGACCATTATAAAAGACAAAGGACATGCATCTAAATATTGACACTTTCTTTGTATGCGAGATATTACAAAAATTTCATTGATGTATTCTCAATTTTTTAGGTAAAAATCTGCACGTTTATTTAAAATGTGCTTCTGAAACTTTTCATTTTGGAAGTTTTCCGTTGATTGTTCTTTATTTTTATTTTAAATTAAACCATTTTTTATGTGTGAAAATAAAAACACGTTTGCATGTCTTGGTAGTGTGTTAATTAAATTGAAAGATGGATTTATTAAGTTAGGTTATATCAAGTAAGTAAGGTATACTCTTAATTGTTTGAGCCACTGTATGAAGCGATGTCTCAAATTTGAAACGCCAATTGCACGTGGAGAGAAATAAAACGCAAAAGTAACAAATGTATGCAAGAAGTTAGAAGTGACAGAAATCGGTCAGTTGGGCCAATTCTTCGCTCCTCTTCTATTTTTCAGAAACCAAAAGGTAATTCTATCAACTCGAATCCAAATCAAAAGAAAGGTCAATTTGAAGCTATAGGTGTGATGTGTGTGATAGCATATTTTGATGGCACAAGAGCCAGATATGGCTATGCTGCTCCAAACAAGGTAAAGCTATGGTCTAGATGTTTGAAAAAATTGAAAAGCAGTGAATGATAGTATTTCAATGGCGCATGAGCCAGATATGGTTCAGCCGAGCCAAATAATGTAAAGCTGGGATCCAGACGTTTGAAAAAAAAGATGAAAATTAGTTGACAAGATGGGGATCGAAAATTGAGAAGAATCGCTACGGTATCTCGGGGTTGCGTTACCCGTGTTTACCAAAGACAGTAGACCCCATGGAAAGAAAAAGATAATTTGGTTCCATGCGAGGTTGAAGCCATGGGGGGGGCGGGTACCGGGAACAGTAAAAAAGTGTTTTAGTTTAGTTTTCATTAACGTCATACTAGAAGCAACACGAGGGCTATTGGCGACGGATCTCGTAATTTTGAATCACAGTCAAGTGACGAGGACGACACCTGAGCTGGCACCCCTTCTCCTAACATCCACACCACACCACACCACACCAACGGGAGGGGAAAAAGGGTGTAATAAGATACTTTAACCGCTCAAGCAATTAGTAAAAGGAAGGGTTTTCCTCCCCCACGACGATTTTTTCAACGATAGTCTTTCGATTGGGTTGGTGTATGACACAACTATAGCGATTTAGTCTAAATCAGATATTGCTCGCCTAAGTTATTTTTTTAACTTTAAGCAAACATGTTTCTTTTTTTTTTTACGGGACTTTTATTGGATTCTGATTTTCTTTCTATTTGTACATGTAATAAAAAGTAATTTATTACGGGTTGCATCTTTCACCAAATTATTTTAGCTATTCTTTTCGGGAGTGAGTGAGTGAGTGAGTGAATGTAAAGTTTATTGTTAAAGTTTATTTCTGCGCCAAACAAGATTAAACTGTGGTCTAGACGTGAAGTTGAAAAAAAAAAGGTAAAAATGGTTGACAAGCAGGAGGGTCGAAAATAGAGAAGGATCGCTAGGGTATCCCGGGAGTGCGTCACCCGTGTTTACCAAAGACAGTAAACCCCATGGGAAAGAAAAAGATCACTAAGATGCCTCGGGGTCATGATGCCCGTACTTACCTGAAGAATGCAAGTCTCTGAGGTTCCCTAATATAATCCCCAGGGGTAGGGTACCAGGCTATACCCCAAGACGCTGGGTACCCATTTTAGTCGCCTTTTACAACATGCATGAGCTACAGTGAGACTATTCTGTCATCCCCGGTCACCACACGGGTCATTCTTTTCGGGAATGAAGTACCTATAACACGGCTTTTTCGGGAATTTAACTCTTAAATGACAAATAATTTATTTTGTTCAAAATTAATTAACTTCCTTTTATTTTATACAAGGACCACAATATTTCTATAAGAACCATATAGAATTCATCAGTTTGATAATTGTAGAAATGCATTTGTTCTGTGGAGCTAAATATTTCATTTTTCCAAATACTACTTTGATTAAGAATATCTACGAAATAAAATTGCATACTCATAAGACATAATAATTTTTTTTATCTGCTTAGAAAACTTCAGACTCTCAAATATACCAGATACTTTACTTAGAATACATACTACTATAGAAAATAATTTATACATTTGATATTTTTATGTCAAATTAGTACAATTCGAGTGATCCTTGGAATTATTTACTAACTGTATGGGATTATACTTAATTGAAAAAGTACAATTTTTTTCGGCAATAACATATTCGAAAATGGGAAAAATTGTGAATGAGAATAATATCTCAATTTTTTAATTTAATTCATGTCAATTCATTCTTGACCATCAGAATTTTTTCAAGCAATAATTTTAAAATTATTTATGAACACATTATTAATGATTAACTTACAATAGTTTATCATAAACACAAACTTTTGGACAAACTCACATAAACTAACAAATTTAGATGGGATCTTATCAATTTTTTATTATTCTATCAACTAAGAAAGCAGCGTACTAAACAACTAAATACTTTGTCCTATACCAGAAGTATGTCATCGCGCGGGATTGCCGAAGTAGCTTTCGTCATAAGATTCCGAAATTTTCATCTTCTTGTCGTCTTTATTCTGAATGAGAAACGAGGCATCTCAAAAACCCCATAAAAAGCCAAAGTAGTGGTACAGTGGTGCGGAGTTGCAACTGGAACCGAAAACAGAATGCAATAACCACGGCGACTGAAATCAGACAAGCAGGGGAGGGGGGGAGGAATGGTTTGAAAAGTTGATCGGAAAGTGAAGGAGACTAATTTATTCCAGTGAGGTTTATGCTGCACAAAACCAAAATTGCAACTACAGAGAATTGAGTAATTATAAAAGATTTGATTGTTTCATTAACGTCACACTAAGAAACAACATGATGGCTATTGGCGATGGAGTTCGTAATTTTGAACCTTGGTCAAGTGACGAGGACGACATCTGAGTAGGCTTCAGTTCAGTTTTTTTACGCACTAGAAGCAACACGAGGGCTATTGGCGACGGACCTCGTAATTTTGAACCACGTTCAAGTGATGAAGACGACACCTGAGCTGGCACCCCCTCTCCTAACTTCCACATCACGCCAGCGGAAGGACTTTGGGCCCCGACAGATTTAACGTGCATCAGCCCCGGCTATACGGCGGGTCTTTAGCGGCCAAGGACCGAACCTAAGACTGAACGAAAACCGTCAGCCACGAATCTGAAGCCATGACCACTAGGCTACCGTGGCAACATCTGAGCTGGCATCTCCTTTTCAAACTTCCACATCACGCAAACAGGATGACTTGGGACCTCGAAAGATTTAACGTACATCAACCCCACTAAACGGCAAGCGGTTTTTAAAGGAATCTGGACTCAAACCAATGACTCGACGAAAACAACGTCATGACCATTCGGCTTTCACAATCAGTAATTATGTAAAAAATAATAAACAAGGAGAAAATATATACAACCAAGACATACAACCAAATAAAGTTTTTCGCACACTGAACTATTTTGTGTAGATACATAACCATTTCATCATATTTCTTATTTTTGCAAAGATTATGGAAAAACTGAAATGGCAGAATCGTCATTCGAATTCCAGATCCGAAGTCAGGGGTGGGGAATGTTGGACGCATTTGTGACGCCTTTACATCGCTACTTAGAATCTGAGTCATCGAAACTTAATGAATGCTTATTCAAGAAAGAGTTTGTTAAGAAAAATCAAACTAATTTCATGATATCTTGTTGTGGACGTCAGATGACGCTTCCCTGCAACGGCTCTCTTATGAAGGAAAAGAAACATTTTCAAAGATGTCATCAGTCAGCCAAGGGAATTTTAAGCAATGACCTCCAGCCGGATTTAGCAACAAATGGAAGGTTACCGAAAGTGCTGAAACCTAAGCGAAATATTGACTGAGAAGAAGGTTACGGACTTTTCGGTGGAACGTCACAACTGGCCGGAACAGGTATAAATACGCCGAGAGCCTATTATAGGAGTGTGAATGAGTCTGTCTTTACAGACTGCTTGGGAGATCAGTTGGAAGCGGTTTCATCTCATGATTTCCACAATGGGTTACAATAAAATTGAAGAATGAGCTCAATTTATTAAAAAGATAAATTCCAGCCAAACATTTGAAAATTCAGTTTACGTAACAATATTTTACTAATAATTATTTTGCAATAGTCCTAATGCTTAAATTTTATGAAATGCGTAACTAACTTTGAAAAATAATAATAAATAAAATCAATTTGATTTAAATTAAAAAATAACTATTTAAGAAATTTAATTCGGAGCCCGTTTAATGTTTAAATAAAAATTTCACAGTTTTTATATGTTTTACGAAATAGTAATTTGAATTTTATCGTATTTTTAAAGAACAAATTAAGAAAATTTTATTTAATTTCTCGGAGAAGTTCAGTATTAATTTAATTTAGATTCTCTCTTCTCTCCTTTCACTTCACAGAATTAAAACCTATTTTTATAAACATATTTTCAATAACACAAATTACCCTGAAAAGTAATCAGAACTCACATAAATGAAGTAAAAAAATCTACCATTACAAAAAAAAAAAAAAAAAAAAAAATACACAAAAAATATTCCCGAACCGGAGAGTTTATTAGTGGTTATATATTTATATATATATATATATAGAGAGAGAGAGAGAGAGAGTTAGCAAACCCATCCGTGAATCATAAATCTTTCTCCATCATTTACCATTTGTTACAATTAACAAGTTGCAATAATTTCATTTCCGAAAGAAACTGTAAATGCTCGCCAAAAATAAGCATTCCAAGAATACGTTTTTCAGAAGGAAAAAAATATGCTAGCGGCATTGTTGCAAACAGCCCGAAATACATTAATAATAAACAAAAACTTATTTGAAATTTTAAAAAATTTATTAATAACGACACAAAACGGTATTCTGGCTACGATATTTCATGGAGAGAAGCGCAGTATTTCTAACTTATTCAATTCTGCATGAATCAATCAATTTTTTCTTGTAAAAAATGTGTTGGAATATTTAATCTCCTAAGCTTTAACACAGAAAACTAAATACCTATTTTACATTAAAAGCGAAAAAAAAAAATTTTTTTTTTTAATTTAGAAATTCTAAGAACGTTATCTAATTAATGATTATACGTATTATATCCATAGTACCTTACATTAATATTAGAGCATTTCTTCTACCTGAACACAAGGTCGAACATTAGACCCTATTCTTTAGCATTAGCTGAAGACAACTTTAAATGCTCCATTCAACTGAGAAGACAAAGAGTTAAAAGAATATGGTTATTGTTTTGTACAAACAATGTAAAAGGTTATTTTTCTATTCATTAGTACTGCATTTTAGTGTTCGAAAATATTTTCTTTAATGCATTTTGAGAAAAATGGATATACAGTTAAATAATAATAAAACTGTCAACCAATTATTGAACTTAATTACAGACAGATGTCTACAAATACTTAATTTAACCCCAGATAACTAAATTTAAATCAGTGTTACTCTGTAACTAATCATTTAACTCTTACAGACAACAAATTAAAAACAAGTATATTTTTATATTTCCTTTATTTATTTCAATCAAATTAACATAACTTATGAAATGTTCATATATATGAAATTTCAATTAAAAATAGAAAAGTGGTAAAATTTTATGTAGGTACTCTTGGCAGATGAAATGGTACACTCATAAATAGCCTTGTTGAATACTTACTTTGTCATTCTGCGTTTCTTAGATGGACAGAGAGCATAAATTCGGCCACACTTTCAGTCATCTGCAAGCTTTCTAATATTCAAAATATCTTCAATATTTGTTATGATGAAATGTCTTAAATATATAAAATTACTGTATTGTACTAAAATTTCGAAGCGTAACCAGTGTACAACATTGCTTATCTCCAATGGATAAAACATTTCACTAGTTACGAAGATGATGTGTTTGGTTTGGTTTTTAGTTTAGTTTTTACTAACGTCGCACTAGAAGCAACATGAGGGCTTATTGGAGATGGACCTTGTAATTTTGAACCTAGATCAAGTGACCTGAACTGGCACCCAACCTTTTAACTTCCACACCATGCCAACGGGAGAACTTTGGGCCCCGACAGATTTAACGAGCATCAGCCTCGGCTACATTGCGGGTTTTTAGTGACCAAGGATCGAATCCGCGACAGAATGAAAACCGTCGTCCACGAAACCGAAACCATGACCATTAGGTTACCGCGGCCACACGAAGATACTGTGAGTACAACAGGTACATTTTAAATTTGCAAAACTGGTAAGGGGTTGGTAGATTATTAGATTAATGTTTAGCTATGAAGAGTTAAGAAATGCATTACTATATTGTAAAATATATATACCAACATCTCTCTCTCTCTAACTTAAAACTTCCCTTTCAGTCTTGAAAATAAATTATCATCTACATTTTATTTGTTTATTTTCAGTATTTCATTCCTGATAGCTTATATCATGCAATTTTTATACTTGAATTAGATT